>CANXYI010083680.1:0-11609 GCA_948208565.1 Hura crepitans
CAGCCCAAACAACAAAAATAATATTTTCAGATGCGAAGCAAAAATAAAAAGACAGGCAGAAAATAAATAAAAATAGACAGTCACAAAAATATAAAATATTGCACAAATAAATTACCACATCTAACTAGTAGATGGATAATGCAAGAAGAAAACATAAAATCAACCAAATGAACAAAAATAATATTTTTAATGCGAAGCAAAAATAAAAGCATGGATGGGAAATAAATAAAAATAAGTAGTCTCACAAATGCAAAAAATATGGCACAAATAATTTATCACATCTAACTGGTAGATGGATAAAATGGGTAAAGAAAAAAGCAAAAAATAGATAAAAAATGGGTCGATCGACACACCGGTATATTTGCCTTCAGAAAGATCTCGACTCGGATTGAAAATGGTGTTTAAATCTTCGAAAAAACCCAAAAAATAGAGTTGAAAGAGTATTTTTGTGTAATTTCTCTCTCTAGAAAAATTTCTCTCTCATCCAATTGACTAACCTTGGCTCAAAATAACCCATTTATTTTTTTATGCATGACCCTCGAGGCACAAAACGAGCATTTTGAGTTGAAAACGGCTGTTTTCAGTGCAATAACGACTGTTTCTAAGGGCCAAATGCTTATTTTGGGCAAAAACGACTGTTTTTGGGAGCAAAACGGCCGTTTTGGTTGTTTTGGCCCAGAATGGGAGTCCTGCAGCCCAAAATGCCAAAACGACTATTTTCGATTTTTTTTAATCCTTACTGCAGGGGGGTTTTGCCCCCCGCACCCTCTTTGGGTGTCAGTTTTGGGTATCGAGCTCGAGCCTATTGGCCCCAGCCCTCAACCCACTACAGATACCTATTTTTTTTGCATTTCAAGTTGCACCCGTGAGATTTTTCAAGTCGGGCAAAGATTAAAAGGAAATTTTTTAAAGAAAACTTTGAGATCTTCAAATTGGATGTTAAAAAACCCTATTTGTTAGGATTTTTATCTTTTTCATCATCATTAGGTAAACCGAACCTAGGAGCCCCAAAGACCTAGTGTCTACACAAATTAATTAAAAATTTTAGCAGAACCAATAAATTATTTTAGGCTATAAAACTAATGAATAATGACCTTAAATGAGTTTGTGCAGAGACATCTCTGAGATATGCCCAGATGGAGCTAAAAATATAATACCTTAAAGCTAAAAAATTCCAATGAGTTCATTAGTGAAGGAATTTTAATATTCTATGGTCGTTTGTTGTTTATTCAAAATTTTTTATTTATGCAAGTGAATATTAACCATAGTTGGCATTGGAGTTTTAACCTAAAATTTTACGGAGCCCTTAATGGGCATTATCGAGGATTTTTGGCACTAAAATGATTATTTTTAGAGGTCTAGAATAATTATTTTAAAATTTCAAAATTTAAAAGAAAACTTGATTAATTTGGGCTGTTAGATCGCCATGTGTCATGATCTAACAACTTCACCCTTTTAATATAAAAGCTCCACACATGTAGGAGTGGCATATGTGTAAAAGGAAGCATATTCCACCTCCTTCCCACCAAAAAGCCAATGGCACCTTAGTATTCTCCTCCACAATTTTCTTCCACTTTTCTCTCTCTTCCTACCATAAAATTCCATAAAAATTGTATAGTTTTTTACCTCTACAATCTTCGAAACCTATTTCAAGTAACAAAATTGGAAAATATTACTTAGAAAGTGAGAATTGATGATGCAGTAATAGTAACCATTTCTAGTACAAGTGAGTTTTTCTCAATTTTTATTTTTATTTTGGGTACGTCTAATGATTCTTAGAAACAACATGTGTTTAGATTTTAATTTGGACCAATGTAGAATTTTTGGGAATATTTTTGAGGTTTAAATGTTTATGTTTTAGGGCAAGGAAGAACGAGTGAGGAAGAAAGGCATTCAAGGCAATAGATAGATGGAGAAGGGTGTTTTCACATCCTAGGTATGTGGATTTAATATAACTTATACATGTCATCATATGTGTGTATGTATATGTATGTGTGAGTGTGTATGGAAGTGTTGGATTTTGTGTGTGCATGCATGCATGTTTAATGTAAGTTAATTATACGATTATGTTAGCCTAGTGGAATAAAGACTATATGTATAATTTGTATGGAAGAAAAATAAGTGTAGGTATGTGAGCTTGAAATGGTCGAATGGTGAATGTAGCGATCATTTCATGCGCATGTGTGGGATGTGTAGTTAGGCTAAAAATGTGATATGGAATGTGCTTGTGGTGTGAAATTGAGGAAATAATTTAAGGGTTAGTAAATTTGTATGGTATGGTCTATTGTAAGGTAAATTGTGTTAAGTGTTAAAGTGTATGAAAATGATCATACATGGCATGAAAAAAATATGTTTGAGTTAGATAGAAGAATGCAATGCAAATGATGTTAAATATTGGCTACAATGCCAACATGGTATGATATTAATTTGGTTAACGTGAAACAAGTTATTATCATAATTAAGAGGTGATAGATACCATAAGGATATAAGAATTGGAATGGTGGAAAATAACCAAATGAATAGTGTTTATTCATAAAATGACCCGTAACTAGGAAAGGTGCATAATTGCATGAATGCTTGTAACTAAGGAATATAAATAATGACCTAAAAATGGCAATGATTTATAATTGTATGAGATAATTAACAATCATACTTTAGCCCATTTGTTAGACACCCACTAGATGGATTGATCGGTCAAGTAGGAAATTAGCAGTTGCTAAGGGTTTTGCCCCTCTTAGGGCCATTGCTTGTGTGATTGAGATGGCAAGTGTAGCTATCGAGGTTCTGATATTAAGCCCTATACATTTAGATATTGGGAGGTCCATATGGGTTGATCCCTGCTACCCATTTGATTATTTATAGGTATTGGGAGGTCCTACGAGGCTGATCCCTACTATCGACCTAAGATATGATGGACATGTTGATTAGGATATTGGGAGGTCCCATGGGGCTAATCCTTACTATCCCTGCAGATGTTGGGAGGTCTACAGGACTGATCCCTGCCATTTGCCATTTTGGTATTGGGAGGTTCAAATGAACTGATCCTTGCTATCGGATAGAGTTAGGTAGGTGTAGCTACTGAGGTCCAAAATGTTAGCCATTGTATAGTCTGGATCCTGCTATTTAGTGTTTTTAAGTGTAGTCTCACTTGTATGGGCCTAAAGTAAAATGACACAAATAAATGAACTATAATGATTGGGATGAACTTAAAATACTCAGTATGAATAAAATAGATATTTTGGCATAATTAGGGAACTTAATCAAATAAAAAGGTAAACAGATAAATAAATAATAAATTTAGGGAATAATTGAGAACTGCTTGTAAATAATTCTTCATACTTACACTACTACCTTATAATATAACTACTGTATGATCTTTCATATGACTTGCATTTATTACATTAAATTCACCAATGAGTCTATACTCAGTGTATCAGTGTTCCGATGTGCAAGTTGTAGATAGTAATAGCAGTTCAGCCTTAACAGTGCAGTATAGCAACGTAGCCTCTCAAGGTATGTATTTTGGTAATTTTGATTATCTATAGAGTCAGCACTCGTATATAATGGTGTTGGGCTTAGGTGATATAAATATTAGATATTTATTTTAGGTCATGCGAGAACTAACAACCTATGTACCTTAATGTAAAATGCTGAATATATAGACATATATATTATTAACTATATGATTTTGAATGTTATAGGTTTAAGACCCCGTGTGCTTATGACTCTGTGTTATGCTAAGGTGTTGATTGGAGGATTAGAAGGGTCCAAGGGATTAGTGGATGTGATGATTGTGACATTAGAACTATTTTTAATCAATTTAAACTTTGGATTTTCACTAGGGTGGCCATTATTCTGGTAAAATTTCTGTAAATCTAATTTTTTCCTTGATAATGGTTTTAGTGATTAATTATAGCCAATACAAAAGTGGAAAGGGATATAAACATGTAAATAACTAGAAAATGTTAATTAAAGGAATATGGATATAAGTGTCAAATGAATAGGGGTTATGGTAGGATCAAGATAGGTGAGCTATGGGAAGTAGATCTCTTATTTGGTTTCTTGAAAAATTAGGTAGAGGTGTTACATTTGGTGGTATTAGAGCAGGTTTAGGTGTATTATACATGAGTGCCAATGTCTAGGATTTTGTGGTTCCACTAATGCTACCTGCATGAGTTTAATAGGTTAGTCTTTTGTGGTCATACAAGATGAGTAAGCAGACCCCATCAAAATGAGGAGAAAAGGTGGCCAACCATACTACCACCACTATTCATAGACCAGAAGTAAGTGCAGCCACACCTAAGCCTAGTGATGCTATATATCAGCCACAACCGTAGGCATAACCATTGATCCAAACTTGTCCAGCACTTCTATAATAGATAGTAGATTTGTTAAGGCACACATCTGCTGATGCTGCTCCACCACCTTTAATATCCCCAACACCACCTCTACCACCCCAACTGCTTTGCAGAAGACATACCTAGAAAGAGTAAAGAAAATGGGAGCTTTGGATATCTTACTTATAAGGGAGGATAATGCCGTGAGGGCCAAGTACTTATTGGAGTGGACCTTTAGAATATTGGAGCAGCTTCAGTGTACATCCAAAGAAAGCTTAAAATGTGCCACCTTACTCCTCCCGGAGGAAGCATTTCATCGGTGGGATACTACTAAAAGAAGAAAAGCTACAGCTGAGGTGACATGTGAATATTTCTTTAAGGAATTCTAGAAAAGATATATGCTTCAATCTTATAAAGATAAGAAGAGGCAGGAATTCCTAGATCTAAAGTAGGGAAAGAGATTGGTATTAGAGTACGAGAAAGATTTTGCTTGGTTGAGTAGATATGTTGAGGAGCTTATACTCACTGAGGAGAAGAGATGTAAGAGGTTTGAGAAGGGCTTTAATGTGTAGTTATGGATACAGATTGCCACCACACAGATTAGAGAGTTCTCTGCCTTGGTGTCAGTAGCTTATTCTATAGAGGAGATGGTGCAAGAGAAGAAAGAGTTCTTTTAGAAAAAGAGGCCATTCATAGCAAGTCAAATGATTTTAGCACCAAGAACAAGTAAGAGGCAGAGAGAATCCCAGCTTGTATAGTAGTCTCAGAGGTAGGACCAGACATAGAGGTCAGGTCAGACTCCTTTATTTAGGCCTTGACCTTCATAGCAGGCCACTAGTGCCCTTGTATCTACAGTCAGGAGTGCACCCCTAACCTATAGTACTTATAATAGAAGACATTGGGGGTAGTGTTAGTAGTCTAGGAGAGGAGAATGTTTTACCTGCAGAGCTAAAAACCAATTCCAGAGGGAGTGCCCATAAAGGCACGCTAAGGTTGCTCAGACACAGGCCTCTATAGCAGCCCTTAAGAGAGTGCAAAGATAGTAGAAATGATCAGTCAAGTAGTAGTTAGAGAACCAGATTAGAGGCATGAGCCCTAACCTACCAGTATGCCATCCGAGCCCATGAGGAGGCAGAGGCTCCCAATGTGATTACTGGTACTTTCCTTATTTGATATACTTGTGTTGGCATTGATAGATATAGGATCCACCCATTCCTACATTTGCACAACACAAGCATGAGGTAGAGGGCTAGAACCTAAACCTATAGATATAGACATTCAAGTCAGTAATCTGATCAGATAGAGTGTGATAGTGAGGAGAATATAGACACTATCCTTTGATGATCCAAGAACAAGTGTCCCTGGTAGATCTCATTAAACTCCCTTTTTCATAAGTTTGATGTTATTATGGGTACGGATTGGCTATCAAAACATCGGGCAGTAGTGGACTGTAAATAGAAGAGGCTTACTCTTAAGATGGTCGAGGGACATGAGGTGATAGTTATGGGTGAGAGAAATTCCTTATCTAATATCATATTAGTTGTTACAGCAAGGTGACTCATCCAAAATAGATGTGAAACATATTTAGTTGATGTGGTTGATACCAGTAATACCCCACCCAATAATGACAAGATACCTATAGTATCGGAATTTACAAATATGATCCCAGATAAGTAATTAGGGATACCACTATAGTGAGAGCTTGATTTTGATATTGAGGTGTACCCTGGTACAACTCCAGCATCTATTACTCGCTACTAGATGACACCTGCAAAGTTGAAAGAACTGAAGGTGCAGTTGCAAGAATTATTGGATAAAGGTTTCATCAAGCCAAGTACTTCACCTTGGGGAGCACCCATGCTCTTTGTAAAGAAGAAAGATGGGTCTCTTTGGTTGTGTATTGACTATAGGCAATTGAATAAGGTGATGGTTAAAAATAAATACCCCCTACCTAGAATCAATGACCTTTTTTATTAGCTTAGAGGTGTTAGTATCTTTTCTAATATAGACTTGATATCAGGGTATCATCAATTACAAATCAATGAATTTGATATTCCCAAATTACCTTTAGAACCACATACGGGCATTATAAGTTTCTAGTGATGCCATTTGGGCTCAATAATGCCCTAGTAGCTTTCATGAACTTTATGAATAAGATCTTTAAAACATATCTAGACTAGTTTGTTATGGTGTTTATAAATGATATTCTAGTGTATTCTTAAGAGTCGAGAGGAACATGAGTAACATCTTAGAATGGTGTTGTAGACTTTAAGGGAAAAGCAGTTGTATGCCAAGTTAAGTACACGTGAGTTCTGGCTAAATGAAGTAACCTTTGTAGGCTATATTGCTTTAGTAGAAGGCATTAAGGTTGATTCGAGTAAGGTTAAAGCTATGTTAGAATGGAATTCTTTTAGGAACATGACTGAGATTTGAAGTTTCCTAGGATTGGCTAGGTATTATAAAAGATTTGTAAGGGTTTCTCAATGGTTTTAGCTCCATTGACTCAATTATTGAATATGGATGTGAAGTTTGAATGGGATAACAAATGTCGAAAAAGTTGACAAGTTAAAAGCATTGTTAACTAAAGCCCCTATCCTTACTCAATTGGAATAAGGCAAGGATTTTGTTATTTATAGTGATGCATCGTACAATAGACTTAGATGTGTGCTAATGCAGAAAGGCAAAGTGGTAGCTTACACTTCTAGGGAATTGAAGCCACATGAAAGGAATTATCCTACTCATTACTTAGAGTTAGCTACCACTGTTTTCACATTGAAAATTTAGAGACATTACTTGTATTGTGAGAGATGCTAAATTTACATGACTATAAAACTTTGTAATAGCTCATTACGTAGAAGAATTTGAGGTACTGATATTGGCTAGAATTGATAAATGATTATGATTACCTGATAGACTATCATCTGAGAAAAGTGAATGTAGTTATAGATGTGTTGAGCCATAAATTCATGGCCACTATAATAGCAATAAATGTTAGAATGGAGTATACAAATAAGAATGCCATTTTAGTTGAATTACAGATTAAACTTATTTTTAAGCAACAAGTGAAGGAGTCACAAATGCGAGATCAACAGCTCGTGCAGATAAAAAGTAAGGTCAAAGAGGAGAAGACTACTAAATTTGAACTAGGAATATGTGGATGTTTGTACTACCATAGTAGATTATGTGTACTTAAGGGAGATGAGTTGAGAGCACAGATTTTGAAGGAGGCATATGAAGCTCTATATCCCATGCACCCAGGAAGTATAAAAGTGTATCTTGATTTAAAACCCCAGTATTAATGTCCAGGAATGAAATGTGATGTAACATAGTACGCGGCTCAATGTTTAACATGTCAGCAGGTAAAAGCTGAGCATTAAGTTCCTTTTAGATTGTTACATCTAATAACAATACTAGAATGGAAATTAGAGAAAGTCACTATGGACTTTGTAATAAGGTTGCCGATGACTAGAAGCAAATGTGATGCTGTATGGTTAATTGTAGATAGATTGACTAAGATAGCCCACTTTATCCCAGTTAGAATGGATTATTCTCTAGATAGACTAGTATAGCTATATATTAATTAAATTGTAAGGCTACACAAAGTACCAGTGCAATCATTTCAGATCGAGATCCTCATTTCAGTTCCAGATTTTGGAAAACGTTGCAAGAAGCCTTAGTTACTCACTTGACATTTAGCAGAGCATTTCAACCTCAGACAGATGGATAATCAGAATAGGTGATACATACTGAAAGATATGTTACATAGCTATGCTATAGAATTCAAAGGGAGTTGGGACCCGTACTTATCCTTAGCTAAATTTGCTTACAATAATAGTCATTAAGCTAGCTTAGGCATGCCACCTTACAAAGCATTATATGGCAAAAGGTGTAGAACTCCTCTTTGTTGGAGTGAAGTAGGTGAAATCAAGATTATAGGACCCAACTTAATAAAGGATGCGAAAGACAAAGTTAGGATTATAAGAGATAGATTAAAAGCCACCACGGACCAATACAAATTATATGCAGACTTAAAATAAAGAGATATCAAGTATGAAGTTGGGGAAAAAGTATTCTTGAAAGTATTGCAATGTAAAAAGATCCTCAAATTTGGCAAGAAAGGGAAACTTAGCCCCAGATTCATCGGCCCATATGAGATCATAGAACTTTAGGGCTAGTAGCTTATAGACTAGCCTTGCCACTAGAGTTATAATAGATTTACGATGTGTTTCACATTTTAATACTGAGATGATACAGGTCTGATCCTTCTCATATGATACCTATAGAAGATATTCAGGTAGAGCCAGACTTAACCTATGAAGAGGAACTAGTGCAAATTTTTGCTAGAGAGGTTAAGTAACTAAGAAACAAGACCACACAATTAGTTAAAGTATTATGGAAACATCACAAAATGGAAGAAGCTACATGGGAAAATGAAGAGCAAATAAAGGCTCAGTACCTGCACTTATTTCCATAAGGTAATTTTGATGACAAAATTCAATAAGAGGGGAAGGATTGTAATGCCTGTAAATTGAAGTTTCACAAATGGTACCTCTGAGTCATGAATAGTGCTCCCGAGAAGCCGGGGCACCTTTATAAGGCCAAGAAGGGTATGTACAAGTCATAAAACTTTGATGGGCTAGAAAATAAAGAAAACAAATTAATTAAAAATTTTAGTAGAACCAATAAATCACTTTAGGCTAAAACTAATGAATAGTGACCTTAAATGAGTTTGTGCTAGGATAGCTCTGGGATGTGCCTAGATAGACCTAAAAATACCATACCTTGAAGCTCAAAAATTCCAATGAGTTCATTGGTGAAGGAATTTTAATATTCTAAGGTTGTTTGATATTTATTTAAAATTTTTTTATGCGAGTAAATAGTAACCATAGTTGGCATTGGGGTTTTGACTTAAAATTTTATGGGACCCTTCATGGGTGTTATCGAGGATTTTTGGCAATGAAATGGTTATTTTAGAGGTTTAGAAAATTATTTTAAAATTTTAAAATTTAAAAGAAAATAGGATTAATTTGGGCTATTAGATTGCCATATGTCATGATCTAACCACTCTACCATCTTAATAAAAAAGCCCCATAGATGTGGGAGTGGCACATGTGTAAAAGGAAGCATCTTCCAACTCTTCCCCACTAAAAACCCTACGCCACCTTAATGTTCCCCTCCACTATTTTCTTCCTCTTGTTTCTCTCTTCTCACCATAAAATCCCAAAAAAATTGTATAGTTCTTGACCTCCACAATCTTCAGAAGTTATTCTAAGTAATAAAATTAGAAAATATTGCTTGGAAAGTGAGAATTGGTGAGGGAGTAAATAGTAACCATTTCTAGTATAAGTGAGTTTTTCTCAATTTTTATTTTTATTTTGGGTAGCTTTAATGATTTTAAGAGAAACCATGTGTTTAGATTTTAATTTGGAGCTATGTATAGTTTTTAGGTATTTTTTTAATGTTCAAATGTTTATGTTTTAGGGCAAGGAAGAACAAGTGAGAAAGAAAGACATTCAAGGAAATAGATGGAGAAGGGTGTTTTCACACCCTAGGTATGTGGATTTAATGTAATTTATGCATGTCATGATGTGTGTGTATGTATGTGTACATGTGAGTGTGTATGGAAGTGTTGGATTTTGTGTGTGGATGCATGTTTAATGTAAGTTAATTATATAATTATGTTAGCCTAATGGAATAAAGACTATGTGCATAATTTGTATGGAAGAAAAATAAGTGTAGGTGTGTGAGCTTAAAATGGCCGAATGGTGAATGTAATGATCATGTCATGTGCATGTGTGTATGTCATGTGTGGGATGTGTGGTCAGCCTAAAAATGTGATATGGAATATGCTTGTGGTGTGAATTTAAGGAAAGAATTTAAGGGTTAGTAAATTGGTATGGTATGATTTATTGTAAGGTAAAATGTGTTAAGTGTTAAAGTGTATGAAAGTGATCATATATAGCATGAAAAAAAAATATGTTTGAGTTAGATGGAAAAATGTAATGTAAATGGTGTTAAATATTGGCTACGATGTCAACATGGTATGATATTAATTTGGTGAACATGAAACTATTTATTATCATAATTGACCAGTGATAAATACCACAAGGCTATGAGAATTGGAATGGTGGAAAATGACTAAAGGAATAGTGTTTATTTGTAGAATGACCCGTAATTGGGAAAAGTGCGTAATTGCATGAATGCCTATAACTGGGGAATATAAATAGTGACCTGATAATGGTAATGATTTATAACTGTATGAGATAATTAACAATTATAGTTTGGCCCATTAATTATACACTCACTGGATCGGTTGACCGATCAACTAGGTAATTAGCAGCTACTAGGGGTTTTCGCCCTCCTAAGGCCATTACCTGTATGATTGAGATGGTGGGTGTAGCCGCCGAGATTATGATATGGAGCCCTACAAATTTGGGTATTAAGACTTCAATATGGGCTGATTCCTACTACCTATTTGATTATTTATTGGTATTGGGAGGTTCTACGGGGCTAATCCCTGCAATCCACCCGAGATACGATGGACATGTTGATTGGGACATTGGGAGGTCACACGAGGCTAATCCCTATTATCCATGTAGATGTTGGGAGCTTTATAAGACTGATCCCTGCCATCTACCATTTTAGTAGTTGTGCCTCCAATGCCTAGATTTTCTATAATGGAAGCATGTGGATTCTATGGTAGTCTTCTTTCTAGCAGTCGAAGGGGTAATAACAACTTGTTTTCCCTTCATGCCAATCCCACCTTAGGTACTAGTGGTCTTTTATTATTCTTCTTCTTGCACTTAGAAGAAGATGAACTGACAACCATGACTGCCTTAAAAGACTATTTCTTAACATCTTTAGTAGCCTTGAGCATATTGATTAGCTCAAGAATTGTAGATGTGATCTTGTTCATTTGATAATTAAGCACAAAACTTGTATAACTATCAGGCAAACTTTGCAGGATTAAGTTTATACTTAAGTCTGCATCTATTACAAAACCTAGAGTTGCCAAACACTCTATATGGCCATTCATCTTTAGCCCATGCTGGGCGGCTAAAGTTCCCTCTACCAATCTATAGCAGACTAGGGTTACTGAGATCTCATATCTCTCAGTCTTACTCTGCTCCTCAAATAACTCTTTGAAGTAGAATTATAGAAGCATCCACATGCTTATATTATTTCTGTAGCCCAGGAGACATGGATGCTAGCATAATGTAAGAAGCAATATCTATGTCCTTTAAGTGCTTCAGATATGTTTGCTACTCATCA
>CANXYI010083713.1:0-11153 GCA_948208565.1 Hura crepitans
TTCAACAATCCCTCTTATGTCTCTTATGACAAGTTAGACACTAGGGTATCTGGCCACCCTTAGTTGTTAACCCTAGTGTACTAGCAACCTATAATTGATAATGTCCAGCCTTACTCTTATTTCTCTATGCCAACTTTTAGGTCTGGCCCTATCTCTGAGTTTGTTGTGAAGCCCTAGACTGACAACCCTTAAACTTCTTGCCTAATGATAGAGTTGCACTAAATGCTTCTTATCGTGAAAATCTTTTCTTTCAATAAAACTCTTTTTTTCTCCTTCTACACCCCCACTAGAGAACAGCACACTAAAACTAGCTGGGAAAAGTCTTCATAGGAACCACCTAAAACTTGATGTTTACATGCAAGCCCTTCTCAAACCTCTTGCACTTCTTAGTTTAAGTGGTTATAGTCTCCTTAAGATATCTGCTGGGCATGGTAAGCTCTTTCTTATATTCCCTAATGGACTTCTGTTCCTACTTAAGGTCCATAAACTATTGTCTTTTATAATCTAGATAGTCTTCTGTGATGTACTTCTTATGGAATTCTAATAAGAAGAAGTCACATGTAAACTTATCTTTAGTTTTACACTTGGTCAAATCTTCCCACCACTTGGATGCTTCTTACTGCAAAAGTGATATGGCATATATCATTTTCTCCTCTGAGGTGTACCTCATCTGCTTCATTACCTTTTTTATATAGTCCAACTAGTATTCTGCCTGCCCATGCTCTACTATGCCTTCACTTGTGAAGTCCTTGGCTCCTACCTTCTTAACTCTCTCTAGATAAGCCTTCTAAAGAATTAAGGGAAGCTCTAGCTACTGTGTTGGTGGTGGAGCAGCAGATGTAGCCTATCTCAATAGGTGTAACATCTCCTGTAAAAAAACTAGTGGAGCATGTGTGTAACACCCCTTACTAGATTCTTAAAGAAACCCAATAAGTGGTGGATTTCCCGCTAGGTCACCCATCCTTAGATTTATCCCCAGATCATTCATTTAACTCTTACTTATCCTATATTATATGATTCTATCTTACTCTAAATTTAGTCCTATATGTTCCTACAGCTTATCTAGTTTCATGCCATTATGTTCATGTCAATATAAGGTGATTTCAAATTAGCCATATTTTCCCTAAAATTCGGCAGCATAACGACTGTTTGGGTCACTATCCCAAAATTTTCAACTAGTGAAACACTTCCATAATAGATTCTCACATCTTCTGGACCCTTCTGGTCCCCTAGATATCAACCTAACATCACCAAACTATTAAACAACAACTCAAGCCCTATGCCACAATCAAGAAAATAGATATAAAGCCTCAGGCTCACAAACATCAACATAAGCCATACATATACAAAAAGGATTAACAACTAATTAATTACAACCTAACCTATATTTATATAATTACATCCTATGTTCCTTATATACATAACACCCATTTCCCACCTAAGTACATAGAGTGCAAAACTATGTACATTATCAACCTTTTGAAGAATGACCTCAAAACTTTATTGCACACATTACAAGGCTATGTCCTTATTCTGGTTACCTGCACACCAAAATAGGTACGATGAGTATATAATATACTCAGTGGTGAATTCAAGCATTCAAACATGTCCAGCGGTCTAATCATACATAATTACACATTCTTATCTTATTCTAATATCTAGGTACAACCTAGATTGCTAATGTGCAAAATTACCATTTTACCCCTAAGATGTTTCTGTCTGTAAATTATCTAGTTGATTATTTTTACTTAGGTAAATTTTGGTTTTAGGATCATTATTACTAATTACATAAATAATCTTTAATAATTAAGCCAATAAATATTATCCATGTAAAATTACCAAAATACCCTTATATTATATTTCAATGTCTCTAGGGAGTTATATTGTTCTTATTTAATTTATTTTAGCTGGCATGTCTAAAAGACAACACAGATAGACATTGGATCTAGAGGGAAATAAACTAGTGCAATGGTCCACATTCTATACCTTGATCGTTGCACCAGCATAATTAAGTTATAGCACCCAAAGTGAAAATAACAAGGTGTGGTCTACCCTGCAAACTAGTACAGTGGCCCTCTAGAACTTTAAGTGTTGTACTAGCATTATTTTAAAGATCTGTGATAAGGTGGCTATGTTTGCCCAGCAAACTAGTCTGTCTAACAAACTAGTGCAGCGACCCTTTGGGACCTACACTGCTGCACTATCAAAATCAATACTGGCATCAAATGGCAAGGGTAGAAAGTTTTCTATCCAATAAACTAGTACAGTGGGCCCAATAGGAACCTACACTGCTATATTGGCCCTGTCTGAAAAATAGACAATGTAGCAGCTGATAAAAATCCCTAAGTTGACCAGTCAACCCATCCAGTGGGTGTCTATCTAATGGGCCATCTAACCTCCACTTGTGTCCATTTCTTTACTAATTAACTTTTTATAATATTATTAACTCAAAAATAGATAGTTATAATTTTTATGGCACCATTGAAATTTAGCCCAGTTTGGTACGGTAACAAATAGGCTATACCGGGTGAATTCTCAGAAAATATTTTCAAGGGTGTAATTGCCAATAATTATGCTGTATTATGCTAGACTTTATTTCATAAGTATTTCTTAATTATATGTCATTTACTATCTAGTGGTATTATTGGTTTAGGTAGTCGTCATTTTAGGACAATTATAGGTCATTGCAACAAGTTTTCACTAAGCTTTCTAGGTTCATTTCTCAGTCATTTTTTATGCAATTTTCAACATTATTCTCATTAGGTTTATAAGCCCTAAGCCAACTAATCATAGGCCATTTACTATGCCAAAATATGGCTCAAAATGCCATTACATCTAATTACAAGACATAACACTCAAAGGCACACATTAAGATATGTATTTTTCATTTACAAGCCATAGCCTTTATAGGTAATTTACAAGCCACTTTTCTTGACCCTTTTTCTAGCCAATTTAAATTCGTTATTCATGCCATTTCTTGATTACATTACATGCCATTTTAAGGTATACATATTACTTTATTTCATGCCAAAGGAACTAAGCTAGTCATGCTCCCAGATCATGCTTTATTGCATATAACATTGTACACATGTTATTCACCTTTTCATGCCATTTTCCTTTAGCTAGCTCTCGAGTAAAACTAGCCATTAGCCCTAATCATGCATTTTCATGGTGTTCATCACACAATCACTTATTTGTCTATAGCCTAAATACATTTACACATATACCTTTTCATTTTTATGCCATTTAAGGTAGCATAAGCCTATTGTATGCCTCGACCACAACTTGACTTCTATGCCTCTATGCATTATTCAAACTTATTACATGCCATATCATTAATTCATGCATCATAGGCCTAATTTATATCCCGAGTCATTCTCAACCCGTAAAATTTTTATTGCATAAAGGGGTAGCTTATAGCCTGAAATGAATTATTGGTTCTGCTAAAGTTTTAAATTTTGCCTTTTTGATCAATTTAAAGCCCCTCAAAGTTTAATGACCAGTGTCACTACCTCGATTTACATATAAGTGACCCGGCACCCTAGGCACACTTCTCAAACCTAGTGGCACTATTCATAAAGCCTTAAAACATAGGTGTTACAGTGTCTTATTAATGATGCATACCTCGATGCACTACCCAAAGTAGAAGCAACTCTAGCGGCCTCTGGTGCTACAATCGTCAAAATATGACTCTTGACTTTGTCCATGCTATGATGTGCTAGAGCACTTATCTCATTTATAGGTAAAAGAACAAGTCATGAGCCTTGATATCATAAATTTTATGGTGTACACTCTAAACTCTATAGCATTCATATGTCAACTAGGAATTCCTAAATTAGAGCTCTAACACTACCAAATATGACACCTCTCACTCGGTTCAATCGCCTGCCAGTCACTGAGCTCAACTAAAAAGTGTGCACACAAATACATTATCTAAACTCAATAATCATTATCCAAAATTATTATGTTTGAAAACACATTTTTTACCACATACATAAACTTATAAAAATACGGGTTACAAAAAAAATTTTTTAAAAACATGATTACAATGCACTTTTTGGAATCTTTGTCTCAAAAATTTAACAACATAATGGCTATACTAGGACTCTTTTCCAAAAATGAATAGTAACTTATAGAATAAAACAACACTTCTATAATTATTTCCCAACTCTTGCAATCTTCTAATCACTCCAATAGCACACAACAACACAATCAGTTAATCTCAATATCATGTAGTGATATCATTAACACAATAATATAAAATCAACATTATACACTTTTCAGACCATACAATTTAAAAACATTACTTCAAACACAGTTTAGACCCATTTCCCCTTATATACATTACATGAGTGCTTTTCTTATACATAACATAATTCTAGATATAAAAACCAAAAATAATTCCAAAAGAAGCAGTCTTCTCTCGATAAATTTAAAGTTCTAAGGCTTTTGCTTAATATGTCTCCTTACCTACACATCGCAAAACAAATGATGCGCTAAGCAATAGGTTAGTGGTGTAATCAAATTAATTTGTGCATACATGCCTTTATATTAACATATAAGATATAAAGAAACATAAATAGTTATAATATCACATTATATGCCACATTAGCCATAACATACAATATTTCATATACATAGCATAAACATGCTCAATACTCATCACATATCATACATTATGTGTAAAATCATACCATATTAACTTCATCATGTATTAAGTGACTAAATTACATTAAACCTATTTTATTATACTTATTTTAGAGTAAAATAATTTTCCTATAGATAACAGGATCATGGTGTGTAGTGGCCTTCATTATAGACCTTATGGCTACTGCACCAACATGAGTGTGCAATGGCCCTCCTAGACCTTAACAGTTGTTGCACTAGCATGGATCCAAAAATAAAAAAATATAAAAGCATATAGGTCAGACATTTAGTGGACCCATAGAAAAAATGCATCAAGACACCAAGGTACCCTAGCAGCTGCAATAAAACTCCATAGTTGACCAGCAAACCTATCCATACTAAGTTATTTTTCATATGGACTTTACAGTTATTTCATAGTTACACCATCTTAATTTTAGCTTAACATAGCTTTTAATTGCTTTGGTATAGTCAACAAATGACTAAACAAAGAAAATGCGTCATAAATTCTCATTTTAGTGATCAAGCATTTACATCATGCAATTAACCACATCTCATTGCCATATATCAACACATGTGTATCCCATATCAATAAGATTGCATTTATCATCTTATATACATTATGTGTTTATTCATGTCATGGAATTACCATTTTCATTCATTTTATTGCATATACTTATTCAAGATGCATTATGCTCAATCCTTATCATAAAATGCATCACGGCATTACATGGTAATGTGATACCTCAAATAGGCACATAATACATTCTAACCATATTATTACCACATATAGGACCATTTAGCGATACCTCATCTCATGTATACTCAATATGCTTTATAATCAAAATTGCATTATGCCACACATGTATTTCACATACTTAGCATATTTATTTTCCTACATTTCCCTTGACTTGCATAATTGCAAGATTACACATCCATAATGCATATCATTAAGTCATTCGACTAAAGCAACATAAAATGTTCATACAAGCATTTATCCATCACATACATCTTACATCTCATATTCAAACAAACATGTCATTATTTATTCATTCATAATTATAATACCTTAAATAATCCAACATACACTATCAAAAATACTCCAAGGGTTATTCAGCCTTAATGACTCATGCCTCACTATTTATCAAGTATTACAACATGCATGACTCATTTAAGCCTATTGGTGCACCCAAACACATACACATGAGCGTTCATCATCATTATCATACTTATTCAAGTCTCATATACCCATATATGCTTTTAAACCCATTTAGCCACACATCCAATCAAATGGCCTTTATTCATTTAAAACACATTATACAACCAAAACCCATCAAACATATCATATGGCATTTAATTAAATCTTAGGAATGCATAACAACTCATTTAGGCATAGTCATTCACCTTTAACATAACTTACATCTAATATGGACATGATGTCCTCACACTCTTCCTAAGCTATTATCAATAATTAGTATGCTTCATTATAGATCTATCATACATCCAAACTCATTTAAATCCACTTACATACATAATTATGCATACACACCTAGTTATACCTCATTTACAACATAATGTACATATATACACCATAAGCATAATATGGCTTCCACACTTATTTGTGCACAAATCAAGCATTTTAAATGCATCATCACACATATTATTTATCATATAACATAATTAATGCCATTAATTACACATAAATAGGCATTTAACACATAATTCCTCATATAAGCATAATATGTAATTTAGGGCTTTTCATTAAATTGACACAATTTAATCTAATTACACATATCGAGAGGGTCATAATATGCTCCTAAGGACCACCTACACCTTCACTTTCCCTTTGTCTTGTGACTTGTTAGTTTTCTCAACTGTGGGTTACAAATTCATTTCGTTAAAATCCATAATAAATCATATATGTGTTCAAAAATTAATCCAACCACATATAATAACTCTTGGGAACCCTAGGAACTTAGAAAAAATATCAAGTTTCTAAAATTCTTAACTAAACCAAAAAAATGCCACTATTCACTAAGATGGTACCTGTATAAAAATCCTTCAATTTTCTTCAAAATTTCCAATTAAAATGGCATCTAGAGGTCATAGGGAGTGTTTTTCTTTTGATAAAATGAGAGACATTGAGATTAGAATGGATAATTAGGAGAAAAAATGGAGGTAAGACTCCCTTGTAGCCAACGACTTAGAGAGGAGAGAGAGAGGGGTGGTTTTCTTGTTTTGAAATTTTAACCAAAATAATGAGAATTGACCATATTTATAGTTTTTGAAAAATTCTATTTATTTTTTTCAAATTTTCTCCTCTTTTTTAATCTTAATTTAGCCTCATTTAATTATGAAAAATAAAATTAATTTAAGCCTCATAACCTTTTAAAAAATGGAGCTCAAAAAACAAAAAAAACTAAAATCAATTCACAACTTTTTATATGACCCGATTTAAGTAAAAATAATTCCTGAACTCCAAAATTCTAATTCTAGCACCTACAAGCTAATAAGAATTTTTATGTATCAAGTTGTATAAATCCCAGAGTTTTTTAAGCAACTTTTTAATTATTTTATAGTTTAATTAAAACTGGGTCATTATTCATGTGACACTACTATAAAATTTAACTATCATTTTCAATTGCCTAAATGACCTTTTTTTGACTTCAAATTTCACCCATAATTATGTCATAATTAATACTTCCATTCAACAAAATTAGTACCCCCGGCCTTGGGAAAGCACTATTCACATCCTAAAAAGTACTAATCATAAAACTAAAATTTTTCAAGTGTTACACATTCATCATCATAAGATCTTCCTAACCCACTATAACTCATTTAATCAACTCGCATCACATGATATAATTGCCTACTTATCTCATGCAAACATGCATTCTATTATACATACATACATCACTAACAATTTTCAAGCAAACATACATATTTCACATCCATACATCTATAATTATATTTATATATTAAGATTTGCTTTGGTAATCTAAGTACATAAATTGCATAACTTTGGACTTCACCAACCCTAAGCTACCCATAAGTGCCACTACTTATATATATATGCCCAAATAAACAAAAAGGGACATATACCTAAACTTAAATGCTTGCATTGCTACTTTGTTACTATTATAAGGCTAGTTGCATAAACTATCTACAACCTATGCATCGGGAAAAGATTGATATGCTAAGAATATGCTTAGTGGTGAATTAAATAAAATATACATTGTACATTTATACAATTGTAGCATCACACACACAAACATGACATACATATGTCATTATTAGTAAATAGATAGTTATGTTATCCTATCACTATTAAGCTTAACTATTTATGTTTCATTACTTATCATGTATCATTTAATTCAGTTACCATTTTCACCTTATATGTGTATGCTTATCCTAGTCTAAATCCATTAAACTAGTAGTAATTACGACATTACACACTAAATGCACAAATATCTCTAAGGCATGCATTCATTTTGATTAGCATTTATAATGTGTAATGACCTTTTCCATATTTCCTAAAATATCACATTTAGTCAACATAATATCATTAATTTATAACCTTTATACAAGAACATAATAGTTCAATTACTTAAGTTATTAGCTAATACTCGAGAGATTATATCCCTAACACTAGATACAGGATCCAAAGGTGTGCGAGGGCCCTTACTTTAGACCTCAATAGCGACACCAGTATAACATCATGCCTCATAATCCATGTATGAGGGTTCTGATCTAAAATCTCGATAGTCACACCTGTGTTAAAGCTTGTGTAAAAGTCCCCATTTTTTACCCTCAGGGCTACACCTGTGTAACATATCATAATCATCATGTAGCATACATGCAGTGGCCCTTGTAAACCTCAATTGTGGTTGCACTCATACTAACATATCACTATATGAATTAACAATCATAAAATGTGTAGGGGTTTTTGTAGAGATTATGATATTTTTGCTGGGGACGAGAGTGGTTTATGGAGTTGCCACTTGTCCTCTGCACTAGGACCTCTAATCTTCTATATCAGAAAGGTTCAAAATTTTAGATCTTATTTATGTCCTAATAATATATTGTCCATAGATATTGTAACATTTATCAAACCCTTATCAATCAAGCATGCATTGTTCTTAATTTAAATTGTATCACTTATTCATGTAAGGAAGTAAATTGCAATATTTACAAAATACAATACATATATGTGCATCCAAAAAGTGGGTCATTCATTATTTGTTGATTAACCTGACAACTACATGTAATTCCATAGGAATTGGTTGTAATTGCCCAACTCCCATCTCTAGGAGATTGGTCTTTATTGAAATACATTTAGTGATTATGATTTTTGATTAAGGAAATACAAATTCATTTTATTAGAGAACACCAGTTAATTGTATATAAAATAGTTCGATGAGAAATTTAGGTTTTAGCACACAAAACAAGTTGTTTACTAACTATTACAGCCCCAAAATAAGCAATAAAGTGTAAATAGTACAAAACCAAAAAAAATAATCCAAAGCATTAGAATGTTCCCATCCATACATCAATTGGTCTATGCAAACATTAGAGAGGTCTGTTTTTAGTTCGTGTAGACCATCTTCAGGGAAGGGTTAAGTCCGTTCCATCTTTCAATCCAATAAGGGAACTCAACTGATAACTCAGAGAACAACAAAGCCAAACAAGTTTAGATTAAGGCTAAATGAGCATTGGCACATGATAGAAAGAATATAGAAATATCTAAAACAAATTAATTAAGGGATACTAATTATACAAACAAAACATATTATAAGGAACCATCATGTAACTCATCATGTATAAGTCTATGTGGATGTATAGCCCTTATGACAGAGAGTCCGCATGAACTACCTTTTAGTCTCATGTACACAATCACATGCTTTTAATATTAACATATGAATATATTAATTCACATCAATCAACTATCGTATAGCAAAGTGCTTTGAAATATAGAATCATGCTTACTAGATGTAGGTCCGTGTGGACTAGTTTGCTATGTTCTCATGAAAGGTAGAAGGCCGTGAGGACTAACCCGTATACTTGTGGTTAAAGAAACTAAGTCTGTGTGGACCTAATTGCTCATATGATCAGATTTGTGTGATGATCATTAATATCATGCAGCATGCTTAACATTGGCTATAAGAATTTATTCTACATCCTATGTATCACTACGATTGGCCTACTCGTTATGAATAGAAGTGGGGATAACAAAGTACCACCTCACTTATACATTAATTATAAAGATCATGTACCAATAAGACATAAAAAAACCTTCAATAGACCTTAGGTATTACCTAGATAAGAAGTCTCTTCAAATAATAACACAAAAGCCTTAGGATTTAGGTGAATATGGTTTGAATCGCTCCTAGTTCAAGCCCTTCAAGCTCTTGGATATTTTTTGCCATTTGAATGTATGTTTTTATGGTTGTAATTTTTCAAACCCCTTTACTTTTTGATGTAAAGAAGTATTTATATCTCCTATTTAGGTTTTTCCTCTTATTCATCCAGAAAGGAGTCCCAATCCTTAAAAGAATCCTAGCTTCTGAACTAAATAGGTAGGATTTTCCCTCGAGAGTGCTTTTCCCATCGATAAGTTCATGCGAACTTATCCAACTAGTCTGTGCAGACTAGGTTTTTCGGTATATTGGTCTACGATCCTCCTGGGCTAGACTTTGGCCTATTCACGTAGTTAGTCTTTGTGGACATGGTTCAGTGGGTCTGTGCAAACCTACCTCTTGATGGCTTTGTGCTATACTTAAGAGTTTATCTCTGGCTATCATCATAGGTCAACATGAGGTGTCTACAGCTACCCCTACTTTGGTGTGTGTTGTGTATCAATAGTACATAGCAAAGTATCTAAGTTAGGGATACTTACCTCTTAGCCTCTTCTACTCATGCTATTGCTGAGCGGGCCATGATGTAAACTTTAACATTGACTGTAGATTAGCTTATGAGGCATGAACCTAAAATGGTAGATTAGTTTATGAGGCTAAACCCAAAGGATGGATTAGCTTACGAGGCTGAATCATAAAGTGATAGATTGGTTTATAAGGTTGAGCCCTAAAATGATGGATTAAACTTGGTGTTGATCTATAATTTGGAGAATCAAACTTAGGGTTGATTCAAAATTAGTGGATTAAACTTGAAGTTCATTTATGATCAGTGGATTAAATGGATGGAACTTCGAGTTGAACCTACAAAGAAGAAATGAAATATCAGTTTGGTTGTGAAGAGAGTAAGTTTGGCCTTTGAGGGGCATTCCGTTTTTTTTCTTTTATTCTTTTGAATTTTTGTAGTCAAAGATCCATACAGACTTTGTTAGTCATAGTATATGTAGACTAATCTTGATGGGAGTCCCTATAGACATATGTTGTGCTTAACCCTTATGGATGAACTAAGATAAGGTCTGTGCAGACTTGACAGGGAAGAGGTCCGTACAGACTAACACCATGGAGGTCTGTATGGACTTATCACGTCAAAGATATAAC
>CANXYI010083718.1:0-11067 GCA_948208565.1 Hura crepitans
AGTGTATCGGTGTTCTAATGTGCAGGTTGTAGACAGAGGAGCTAACAGCATCAGACGGGGAGCATAGTGTAGCTGCTCACGTGTCATTTTTGGTATTTTGTTTTCTTTCTTTTAAGTGATGTATAAGGATGCACTCATGTACACACATATATAGGTTGTATATTCTGAACTACAGTATCATTTATGAAATTGTTATTATTTGAATGCATGTTTGTTAGTGGGTCTCTGACCCTATGATTGAGTGTTACTGAATGATGACTGTCAATATTGGAGGACCAGAGGGTCCAGTGGAGTATGTGGTTGATGTCTTTGTTTAGAAGTGTTTTCTTGTAGGTTTAAATTTGGGCTAGGTAACAGGGCAGCCGCTATGCTGCCCGAATATCTTAAATTGTCTGGTAGCGCCTGATAGCGATACTTCGGAATTACAGACACACCTTATCAGTTCAGGTAGAGTAGGTAGGGGGTGTCACATTCTTCATGGGTTTTGGGTGCCTAGATTAGTAAACTATAAAATGAGCTAGCTAGAATTTTAACTTTAAGGCCGAATTCTTCTTTTGCAATGATGAATAAGTGAATTCCTAGCATATTAAGAAGTGTGTTTTGAAGAGCTTGTTAAAAATAGCTTTATTTCCTTACTATTTTTAGTGGATATAAATGCTTGTGTTGGTTATACATGGGCTAGAATTTAACTTTAGGATTGTATAACATATGAGAATTAAGTTTATAGCCATTTTAGTTGGGAAATATTGGTGAAATATACATTGGAAGTTTGTACCTGAGAGCCATTCTTAGTGTATTACATGACGGTAGCAAGTAACTTATGGTAATTTGTTTGGAATTGAGTATGATTGTGGTATGGCATGTGTTTAGGATTGAGTTTTGATGCTAAGTAAAAGGGTAATGGGATTTGAGTACATTTTTCTCTTAGTATCCTAAAATATGTATTAGTGATATGGTTTGGAAGCTAGTTATAAACATGTTTAGTATATGTGCAATGTTGGTTATAAATATGAGACTTTAATATATGGAAGGAACCTTTGAAATATTACTCGACTCGACTAGAAGGACTTGAACTAAAACATGTAATTCAAGCTTAAAATAATAACTTAAAAGTGGCTTTAATTGAGAGAGCAAGTGAACCCTTCCTTGTGCCTCTAAAAGGTTAGAATTGATTTACATTTTGGCTATGGATTTGGCATAGTGACAGTGGTATGGTGCTTAGATTTTGGCCATGGAATTGGCCTAGCTTCAATCAGCTTTATTGCCTAGACTTTGGCCATGGACTTGGCCCAGATATAATTGGTGCCAAATAAAATATTAAAAAGAATAGTGAACACTGAAATGAAATTGGACTTAAAATAGTCCTAAAAAACTAACTTCCAAAAGTGGTCGAAATGACTTATAATTATCTAATTGACCTCTACCTGAACAAAAAATGTCACTGGACCAAAAAGTATTAAGTTTTAAAATGGAAATGCCATGATAAATCATACTATAAGACACTTTGTGTTTTGATCATAACAAGTCCAAAAAAAAATTTAAAGTATAAGGTAAAATTTTTTTCTATCTATTTTTGAGACTCAAATATTATAAGAATAATTTTGGCTAATAAATAAAGTTAAATAGAGCTACTTGGTCCATTGGTTAGACACCCATAAGATGGGTTGATTGGTCATCTTAAGGATTTGTAGTTGCTAGTCATTGGTGACTAGAGAGATCTATAGACTGATTTTTATTATGTCACCCAGTCATTTCAGATATTCAATTATGGCTGGAGAGGTCTATAGACTTATCTCCATTATGTCACCCAATTCTTAACAGTTATTTGTGGTTCAGGAGGCCCTAGGGTTGATCTCTATTATGCCACAGTTATTTTTATTGTGCCTAGCGAGATTACGGCTTATCTCCATTATGGCACACATGCCAGTGCAGTGGCGTATGTCCAGAATGAGGACCACTGCACAAGTTATTTTCCCTCTAGATCAAGTGTCTTAAAGTGTCATCTTCTTAGTCGAGCTAGAGAATTAAATCAAATAAATAATCAGATTGATTATAAATAGAAGGATTAAATATAATATAACAGTGATTCCTATGTTTTCATAAGGTGCCAGCCAAAGGGCATTCTAGACATTTTGCATAGATGTGCTAGATCAATTTAAATAATTAATTTAAGTAAATATATATACACATAAGGCAAGAAGACTACTTTAGGACATATAAATACCTTAAGGAGATAAAGTTAAGTAAATGTGATTGACTCTTTCAGGAGAAGTAATAAAAATAAAGTAAAAGGGTATTTTAGTATTTTCCACTTGGGAGATAGATTAAGTAATTCTTACAAAGTTGCAAGTATTAAGTAATAGACCTTGCTTTAAATGATTTATTTGAGTCAGAAATATTATTTCCATACCAGATAAATATCTTAGGGGTATTTTAGTAATTTGGCACCCCAGTGAGTGGGTAAATTATTTAATGAAGTAAAAATTTTACTTTTAACTGCATAAGTAAGTCAATAAGATTATAGCATGATTAAAATACTTTAAAATCACCACTGAGTATCACGTATACTCAGCATACCAATTTTGGTGCACAGGTACATGGCAGCAAGACTTACCTCGTAAAGTGTGACGACAGTAGTTCAAAGGATACGGGGGAAGTCTTTTGATGAATTGATGTACATTCATATATCTATGTACTTAAGTGGGAAATAGGTTGGAAAATGTATTTAAGCTTCAAAAATGTAATGTAATTAAGTGATTATGGCCCATTTATGTAAACTAAGTATTTTTATACATTTCCCTAGGCAAATGAATGATTATGTATGATATTGATGTTGATGCAAGCCTGAGGCTCTATATTTTTGCATAGTTTATATATGTCCTGAGGCCTAAGTTTGTCTTGTGCTAGATAATGATGATAGGCTAAGAATAGGGGACCAGATGGGTCCAGGTGTTGTGAATGGTTTATAAAAGTGTTTAACAGGTTTGTTTAAATTTTGGGATAGGACTCGGGCAATCGTTAAACTACCAGATTTTTAGGTAATACTTGAGTATGATTAGATTTCCTTTGTAATAACTAGGTAAGATTGTTTCCAACCTAAATGGACCATAGGAACTGACGAAAAGGATTTTAGAGTTAGATAGCCTGATCTAGACTAATGTTAGTAAAAGTTAAATGAATGACCTTGGGAGTAATTTTAGGATAGATGACCTAGCGGGAAGTGCACCACTTATTAGATTTCTTCAGGAATCTAGTAAAGGGTGTCACATTTGGTGGTATTAGAGCAATGGTTCAATGTTCCATGGTAAAGTACATGGTTATCAAAGGGTTAAATTTTGATTCCTCTGAACTATTATTCTGTCCAAGGATGAGAAAGTAAAAGTCTTCTGTAAGACAGAGATGACTGGTTAAGTTGCCGAAGGAGGACTATGAAATTGATTGGTTGATAACCATAGCATACAGAGTGCAATTTTTGTATCAATATCTTAACTCAGTGATTGACTAACAATAGGCTGGAGGAACCCTGTCCTAGTGCAATGAAAAGTAATACATGAAAGGACCCTGCTAGATATTCAAAGTATGTTAAGGAAATTAATTTCAATGACACATACATAGAATATAAGAGATCCCTTATAAGACTAAATGTACAATCGAGGATACAGACAACTAAACCTCAAAAAGAGGGATTTGGTAGTACAGTGCTAATTACATGTGACAAAAGAAATGGTACTAGTAAGAAGAGACCTCCTTTAGAGAAAGAGGTAGAGCACTATGGGATAACCTAGTGCAGTACTAGATTGGTAAGATAAGGAGAAAGTCAGTTACAAGAATGGTTTCAATCTAGGTCCCAGTACTAGAGAGGGTACCAAGAGTAAACTACCTATGTGTGGTTGGGGTTAGGAAAAGGCACAAGGAATAATGTAGAGGAGGCAGGTAAAAAGAATGTCTCTAATCTAACATTATAGGCCACCATAGAGGAAGTGTCCTTAAGGACAAATAGAAAGGGCTCAGACACAGATATCTAATGTTACACCCTAAAGTAGGGGTAAAAAAGGGACTAAAGGAGAGTAATCCTATGATAGTCAGGGTGCTAGAATTAAGGCTTATGCTTCATCCAGGTAGTGTATAGTGAGAATGGAAAAGGGGCAGCAACACCAGATAGGAAGACTGGGATTTTATTTATCTATCTAATATTCTAGTCTTAGCTTTAAGAAATACTGATTGAATGGCTTTATGTGCATGTGTCATCCCAATATAGAATAGACAAGTAGGGCCTAAGCTAGTGAGATAAACATAGGAGTTAATAGCCTTATGGGGCAACAGGTGATTGTGAAAGGTGTATCAAAGATGCCTTTGGTGATTTAGGGCCATGGATTATTGTGGGTTGACTAAGTTATATTTCCTTATACAGAGGTGCTTCTAAGATGGATTAACATATTAAGTGTTAGGTTATAACTAAGGGTAACCATAGAAAGTTAACCCTCTAGACTGTACGAAGACTGGTAGAGATGGTGAATGGTGAGAGAAATCTCAAGAATGATTTTATCCTTGTTATCAAGATATAATAACTCTTTTGGGAGGAGAGAGGCATGTTTGGCCTAAGGTATAAATCAGACTAATTTAATTCTAATCTAGCATATTCATTAGTTAAAGTTTGGTTCTCCAATATATTTTCATTAAGCTACCAAGGTTATCATTTTAGAGGAAGTGAATTATGAGGTGGAGATGTATCTTGGTATTGCTCCAGTGTTCATTATTCTTTAAAGGATAGCGTCTATTGAAATAAAAGCACTGAGTGTATAGCTGTAAGAGCTAGGTGGTAAGGGTTTCATCAGACCTAGTATAATTCTTTAGTGAGTGTCCAAGCTATCATTGAGAAAGAAAGATAGGTCACTCAGGTTGTGCATTGCTTTAAAGGTACCTACATAGAGTGATTGTGTAGGATGTTATGGTGAACACTCTACTTAATCATAGAGAGGGCTGGTCTCCTTCCTTTTAAAGTTGACCTAAGATCTAAATTATATTAGTTGTGGATTTAAAAAAGCTAATATTATTAAGATTGCTCCCAAGGCTCAGTATGGATATGGTGAGTCTTTGATAATGTCATTGGTGCTCACTAATGTCTTAGCATTTTTATAAATCGCATTGAGCAAAGCTTCTAGGGTTATATGGGCTAGTGGTAAGGCATTTCTAGATGATTATTTAGTGTATTCTAGGAACCAGAAAGAGCATGAACAACATCTGAGGGTTGTGATACAGACCATGAAAGAAAAATGGTTACATACCTAACTCAATGAGTATGAATTAGGCAAATGAAGTTTTCTCTGTAGACCACCCAGTCTCAATAAAGGGAGTCAAAATTTGGCTCTAGTAAAGGTAAAGCAGTATTGGAATAGAAACCCTCTAGGAATGTAAATAAGATGAGAAAAGTTTTGGGCTTAATTGAGCTTACAAAGGGCTTACAAGAGGACCTTTACTATTGTTACTCATTTAACTGGACTAATCAGAAAGGAGGTAAGAATTGTGTGGGATAAGCACTATCAAGATAGTTTTGCTAAGTTGAAATAGAGGTTGACAGAGGTTCCTATCCTGATTCAACTTAAATAGGGTAAAGACTTAGGTATGTGCAAGGATGCTTCACTGAAGGGTTTGTTAGGTGTTAATGTTGGGTGGAACAGTAGAGGCTTGCACTGTAAGATAGTTGAAGCCACGAGGAGAGGTTTATCTTAACCTTGATTTAGGGCTAGTTATCATAGAGGTGTGTTGAAACAAATAATGGCATTATTAGTATAAGAATATATTATTGGAGTTGAAATATTCCTCACTTAAGAGAAGGGACTTGAAATAAAGAAGCTAGGTAAAATTAATTTAGGATTTCATTGCCTAATTTACTACCTACTAAGAAGAGTTAATGTGCTGATAGATGCTATGTATAGGGAAATTTATGGTGACCTTGAGAGATTATGAATGTCAAGTTACCAGTTATTTCAAAAGAGGCACTAGTCACTAAATTGCAAATAAAGTTAGGTTTTAAATAGCAAATCGAAGATAATCAAATGAGAGACAAGTAGATGGTTTAGATAATTAGCAAAGTTGAAGAGGGGAAGACTATAGGGTCTCAGTTGATAGTAAGTGTGTAGTAGAGTCATCAGAATAGATCATGTACTTTTGTATAGAGGATCTAGGTTGTAAGTGTCTAAGGAAATACATGAGTCTCCCTATTCCATGTATTCTGGGAGGAAAAATCTAAGCTTAGGAATTCTATTTCTTAGTGGCTTGGTATAGAGGGAAGTGTGGTAGAAATAATACCCAGTTTTTGATATGCCAATGGGTAGAAGTTGGGCATCAAGATCCTTCTAAATTATTGAATCCTATAACCATTTTAAAGTGAGAATGAGAAAAGCTAACTCTAAATTTGTAATAAGTTCACCATTGAGTAAAGGTAAATATAGGGGTGCATGGATAGTTGTTAATAGATAGTCAAGATAGTCTAAGTTACTTAGTTAGGATGGATTAGTTTTAAAAAGGTTGGATAGATTATATGGTAATGAGCCACTAAATTTCATGTTGTGCTAGTGACTGTCATTTGGATAGGGATTTTATTTTACTATCAGGATTATGGTAATAGTTATAAGCAACTTTAGGCACCAGACTAGCTCATCACCTGGTTTATCATCCTTGGTCTAATGGACAGTCAAAGAGGGTGATATAGATGTCTGATATATGTGCATATATGCTCTTGGTAGAGAGTGCCTATAATAATAGTAATCAATTTAGTTTGGAAATAGACCCCTATAAGGCTTTATATGATAGATAATACAGGACTTTTCATACTGAAGTGCGGTTTAGGACAAAAAGTCTTCAGAGTATACTCAATTAAAGAGGTTAAAGAAAAGTGAAATGAATAAGAAAAAAGCTGAAAGTAGTATGATTAGACTAAAATTTAGTGTTGACCTAAACTAGGAAAACTACTAAATACTCAATTAGAAAAAGAAAGTGTTCTGGAGTTTTTCCTAAGAAAATAGGTGCAGAGGTTTGGGGAAAAGGATACTTGAGTCTTAGGTTATCTAACCTTATGGGGGTATTGATAAGGTTAAGACTTTTAGCATACAAGCTTGCATTACCCCCTAAGCTATAGCAGCACATAGTACTTTTATGTTTTATGCTCAAGGGCACAGATTGGATCAGTTATACATGACTCTGGTGATAGCTATTGGGATATAGTTGGATATAAGTTATGCTTAAGAAATGGTGTAAATTATGGCTCTTGAAATGAGATAATTAAATAGATATGTTCATACCACTGTTACAGTGCCATGGAGGTATAAAAGTATAGAGGAAGTTACATAAGAGCTAGACGAGCAAATGGCAGCTCAGTATTTTACTTCATTTGCTTCAGGTAATTTTAAGGATGAAATTTCTTAAGAGGGGAAGAAATGTAATGCCTGCATTTTGAGGCTTTTGAAAGAGTGCCATGAGGTGCCAGCCACCTGCATGTGGACTGAGGTAGTGGCAATGGTCACAAAACTTTGAGGGTTCTTAATTTGATGAAATAGGCCAAATTTTAAAATTTAGCAGAACCAATAATTTATTTCGGGCTATAAGCTACCTATCGGGCCAATAAAAATTTTTCAAGATAAGATTGACTGGGGATGAGCCTAGACGAACCTAAAAATTGTGGACCTCAAAGTAAGAAAATCACACTGAGTCCAATGGGGAAAGAATTTTTGGAATTGATCATCGTTTGCAAAATCTCATAATTTTTAAGGTTGGCATGCAAATCAAGGCAGTCTCAAAAATTGCTCTATTGGTGGAATTTGGCCACGAAAATTTATGAGCAAGTAGAGGGGATTAAAATAGGAATTTTAAAACAAAATGGTGTAATTTTTAGGGGTTTGAGTGAATTTTTATCAAGTTTTTTAAAAAATTGAGATGGTTTAAGAACTATCGAGATAAGATTATGGTGGCAAAATAGGGCTCACAGTAGTGCCAAGTGTCTTAGCCCACTTGCCAAGTGGCAAATGGGCCATGACAAGTGGATTTCCACTTGTAAGAAAGAAAGACTAATTTTCTCCCTTTTACCTAGTTACTGATGCCGGACCTTCAATATTTAGGCCATAAGTTTTTGCTCTGGCATCCAAATGGGTTGATTCTAGTGGATAAAATTTCCTCTAGATATTAGGCACCACCATGAAAAAGAAGCGTGCCAAAAGGAGCTATGGTTTGGGGGAAAAATCAAATAAGGAGATAGACTCAGAATAGTCTAGAACTATGCTTGTGAGTTGAGTTCTTGGCCGTATCTCCCTTATTTCTTAGACTTTTTGGGTGATTCTTAATGCCAAATTGTAGCTAACATGTGCGTGATGGTATGTACAAGGGATTGGTAGCCATTGGAGGCTAACGAAGAAGGTCACAAAGGAGGCACAAGTTCACTGTGGAAGTTGGAATTGGCTGGTAGCTTACTTATGGATGGGATTGTCATCTTCAAAGAGTCATGTAAGTGAATTTACATCATTTTCTTTATGGGTTTTGGGTGCCTAGGTTAGTAAACTCTGAAATAAGGTGGTTAGAATGTTTGAATTTAAGAGTGAATTCTTCTTTGGTAGTGATGAACAAGTGAATGCCTAGCATATTAGGAAGTGTGTTTTGAGGAGTTTATCAAAAATAGCTTTATTTCCTTGGTATTTTTGGCTGATATAAATGCTTGTATTAGTTATACATGGGCTAGAATTTAACTTCAGGATTGTATAACAAGTGAGAATGAAGTTTATGGCCATTTTAGTTGAGAAATATTAGTGAAATATGTATTGGAAATTTGTACTCGAGAGCCATTCTTAGTGTATTACATGATTGTGGCAAGTAACCTATGGTAATTTATTTGGAATTAAGTATGATTATGGTATGGCATGTGTTTAGGATTGAGTTTTGATGCCAAGTAAAAGGGTAATGGGATTTGAGTACATTTTTCTCTTGGTATCCTAAAATATGTATTAGTGATATAGTTTAAAAGCTAGTTATAAACATGTTTAGTATATGTGCAATGTTGGTTATGAATTTGGCTTTTAATGATCATTATTTAGAATGATGAATATGACACTTTAATATATGGAAGGAACATTTGAAATATGCCTTGACTCGACTAAAAGGACTTGAACTAAAACATGTACTTAAAGCTTAAAATAATAACTTAAAAATGGAATTAATTGAGCTAGCAAGTGAACCTTTCTTGTGCCTCAAAAAGGCTAGAATTGATTTTCATTTTAGCTATAGATTTGGCACAGTGACAGTGGAATGGTGCCTAAATTTTGGCCATGGAATTGGCCTAGCTTCAGTTAGCTTTATTGCCTAGACTTTGGCCACGGACTTGGTCCAGATATAATTAGCCTAGTGCCTAGAAGAATATTAAAAAGAATAGTGAAAACTAAAATGAAATTGGACTTAAAATAGTCTGAGAAAACTTACTCCCAAAGTGGTTGAAATGACCTATAACTGTATAATTGACCTCTACCTGAACCAAGAATGTCACTGGACTAAAAAGTATTAAGTTTTAAAATGGAAATGGAATGATAAATCATACCATAATACACTTTGATATTTGATCATAATAGACTTAAAAATTGTTTTTGAATTTTACCTAGTAGAGCCAAAAAGTGGCTATACTAGTTCGAATAAAACTTTAAAGTATAAGATAAAATTTTTTTCTGTCTCTTTTTGAGACTCAAATATTATAAGAATAATTTTAGCTAATAAATGAAGTTAAATTGAGCTACTTATCCCATTGGTTAGACACCCACTAGATGGATTGACTGATTAATTTAGGGTTTTGTATCTGCTAGTCATTAGTGATTGGAGAGGTTTACGGACTGATCTCAATTATGTCACCCAGTCATTTTAGATATTCATTGGTGGCTAGAGAGGTCTACAGACTAATCTCCATTATGTCACCCAATTCTTAACAGTTATTTATGGGTGGGGAGGCCCTCAGGCTAATCTCTATTATGCCATATGAGGCTCTTTATCATTTTAATGGATAATTACATATGATTACAGTAGCCTAAAATAGCAACCTACTCCTATAATTAAGGTAGGGATTACATAAAATCACCTCACATATCATTAATCATGGGAGATCATCGATTTATAGAAATAAAACATACAAATAGTTGATAGTGATAAATGAGACGAGCCTCAGACCTTACCTTATGAATAAGCTTCAAGCAACAATGCAAAAAGGTTGGGTTTTAGAAAGAATGATTATTTTTTAGTGTAGGGTCAGGTCTAATAAATTGCTTCCTACTTTGGAGTCAATGCCTAGACTTTCGACACAGTGGGTTAAGAGTTCTCCAAATTCTTCCACTAACTCTCACCCAAGAGATGGTATTCATAGGCTTGGTAGGTGGCTTTCCCATCCAAAAAAGGTAAAATCCTAATGGGATTAGGAAATAGGGTCTAAATAGGAAGTTTATGCTTTTAGAAACTTTTTGATGATAGATCTATATAGACCATGGTCGCTAAATCTGTGAGGACCTAAGCTTTGGGTTTACCCTAGCAATTTATGAGCCTTGGGCCTAGTTTTGGACCAAGTTTGTGTTAGTCTATATAGAAATAAGCTTTAGTTTCTCGATGGACCATAGGCTATGGGCCAGGTTAAATCTTGATGGGTTGATGTGAACCTCATAGCATCAAGTATAGGTGGACTTATACCATGATGATCTTAATGGACTAAAGTTTTAGCTTAATTGCTTTACTATATAAGCCTATCTCTAGTTATCATCATAGGCCTGAAAGGTAGGGCATCTACAATTCTGCCCACTTTGGTGTGTGCTGTGGAAATGCAAAAATTGAAATAATGCATAATAAAGTAAGGAAAGGATACTTACCTATATTGTTGAATAAGTTGAGTTTTGGATTGACTCGAGAGTTTGTAAAATTAGCGATGGTTGTATTAATGTGTTTAGATTAACCTACAATTGACCTTGATTAGAATATATGATAACATTGTAAATTAGCATAAAGTTGAATCTCTCATGCGATAGAAGTGTTAGATTAACATAGAATTGAATATAT
>CANXYI010083761.1:0-11372 GCA_948208565.1 Hura crepitans
ATAACCCAAACTTTATCAAAAACATGGTTTTAATCATGACCATTATCATACATTATAAGTATCATCCATGTCTCAAATCATGCATTGGCCATACAACAACATCATTAGGCCACACAGCCACAAGCATATAATCCATAAGCATAAAATCATGTCTATATCACTTAACCTACCTAATAAGGCCACTATATATGCATACATATCATATTATACTTAAACTTATGCATTTTTTAAGCACCCATATGCTATTAAGCCATTCGGCCACCATGGACTCCTAGCTCACTTCATTTTATGGTTTATCCTAAATAACATCCATTATGCCCATTCATATGTGTACATCCATTCTTGCATATATAACCCATTTAGTATGCATAATTTAGCATACATAATTATGTAACCCTTTTTAACCATTACACACATGCAATTTCTCATATGATACCAATCTCTCACATTTATACACTCATAACATATCACTATGTCAAACATGCATTATTAAGGCATACTACATATAAATGCCTCATATAGCTCATTCGGCCATACATAGGATTTTTTATAAAAAAAAATCCATTCAAATATCACATTTAACACATAATGCATCCAACATGTCATAAATCATGCTTACATATCATTTCTATGCATAATTTACACCATTTCTCATAATATGCCCATTTTGCAAAAAAATCATGCATCATGTGCATTTTTCATTCCCTAAGCATTCTCATGTTTTCAAATACTCTAATATAAGTCAATTAAATCAAATAATATCAATTTAGGTATTAATATACTCAATTGTTACATTAAGCACAATATACCTCATTTTAACATTTTAAGGCACATAATGGCATTATAAACAAGTTTTAAAAAGCACTATTCACCCCGAAAAGTACTATTCATAAGAGTCGAGATTTTCAGTTCATTAAATTTCTTCCCCTCCTAAAAGAGATATCATCCTCGACATACCTAGTTTAAAGAGATACAAATACTACTCTCTTATCTAAGCTTTGTTCTCCTATGTCACTTCTTCCATGCCGTGATATCACCACAGAACCTTTACCAATGGCACTGTCTTGTTTCGTAACTCCTTAACTTCTCTAGCTAAAATACTTATGGGTTCTTACTCATATGATAAGTTTGGTTGTATCTCTGCTTCTTCAGCTATCAACACATGTGAAGGGTTCAATCTGTACCTTCTCAGCATTGAGACATAAAACACATCATGAATTTGCTCTAAATCTGAAGGTAAAGCTAGTCTATAGGCTAATTGATTCACACATTTTGTGATCTCATATGGTCTAATGAACCTCAAACTCAACTTTCCTTTCTTAGTGAACCTCAACACCTTTTTTCACAGATATGCGTTGAGAGAGACTTTGTCATTGACTTCATACTTGATGTCTCTTCTCTTTAAATCTGCATAGGATTTCTATCTATTTGAAGTAGCCTTCAACCTTTCTCTGATAATCTTCATCTTCTCTTTAACATCCTTAACCAAATCCAATCCTATAAGCTTGTTCTTGCTCAACTCGCTCTGACATAAAGGAGTCCTGTATCATCTTCCATATAATGCCTCATAAAGAGCCATACCAAGGCTTGCCTGGTAACTGTTGTTGTAGGTAAACTCTGCCAAAGATATATACTTATCCTACCTACCTTTAAACTCTATGGCACATGCTCGGAGCATATCCTCAAGCACTTTAATGAGCCTCTCTAACTGACTATCCGTTTGAGGATGAAAAGCCGTGCTGAAACTAAGCCTAGTTCCCAAAGCATTGCGGAGTTTCCTCCAAAATCTTAATGTAAAATAGGGATTTGTATCTAGAATGATAGAAGAGAGCACTCCATAAAGCCTAACTATCTCATCAAGGTACAGTTCAGCCAACTTCTCTAAGGAATAATCCTTTCTTACTGGAATGAAGTGAACAAACTTAGTCAATCTATTAACCACCACCCAAATAGAATTATGCTTATTCTTGGTCATCGGTAGTCTAATCACAAAATCCATAGTGACTCGATCCCATTTCCATTCTAGAATTGTTATAGAATGTAGCAAACCAAAAGGAACTTAATGCTCAACCTTTACTTGTTGACAAGTGAGGCATCTAGTCACATAATCAACTATGTCTCTCTTCATGCCCAACCATCAATAGACTATCTTCAAATCTTGGTACATCTTATTACTACCAGGATGCATAACATATGGTGCACTGTGCACTTCTTAGAGAATATGTTATCTCACATTTTCACTATCTAGCACATAAAGGCACTTATGATAATATAAAAAAACTATCTCCCTTGATCGCAAACTAAGTAAAATTCCACTCTTGGATTATACTCATGATACTTTGAAGCCTATGATCATCCTTCTATGAATCTTTCACTACATGCACCAAACTTGGCTTGATATGTAACTCAGCTAAGAAACCACTATCATCTTACAGCATTAAGCTAACATACATCACCTTCAAAGCTGACATAAACTTCCTACTCAAGGCATTCGCAACTCTATTAGCTTTCCCAAGATGATAGTTAATAAGGCAATCATAATCCTTGATTAACTCTATCCATCTTCTTTTCCTCAAGTTTAACTCTTTTTGTGTTAATAAATACTTCAGACTCTTATGGTCAGTGAAGACATAGCACTTTTCCCCATAAAAATAATGCCTTCATATCTTCAAAGAAAACATAATAGCTACGAGCTCTAAGTCCTGTGTTGGGTAGTTTTTCTCATGAGGTTTTAATTGCCGTGAAGCATAAGCAACAACTTTGCCATCCTGCATGAGTACACATCCCAACCCATTTAATGAGGCATCACTATATATGGTGAACTCTTTTCCTAACACTAGCTAAACCAAAATTGGAGCCTCAGTTAACATACTCTTAAGCTTATCAAAACTCTCCTAATATCTATTATCCCACTTAAACTTCATATCCTTCTTTAAAAGATGTGTCATAGGGCTTGCTATCAAAGAAAACCCCTTGACAAACCTTTTATAATATCTAGCCAAACCTAAGAAACTCCTTATCTTAGTTGTGTTCCTAGGTGGTATCTACTCTATTACAGCTTAAATCTTTCTAGGATCATCCTTTATGCCTTCTATCAATGCTATATGCCCTAAAAATGACACTTCCTCTAGCCAAAACTCACACTTGCTAAGCTTGGCATAAAGCTTCTCATCCTCAAGATCTATAAAACTATTCATAGGTGTTTCTCATGCTTTTCCCAATGGTTAGAGTACACAAGGATGTCATTGATGAAGACTACTACAAAACAGATCTAGAAATGGCCTGAAAATCTAATTCATAAGATCCATAAATGCCGCTAGTGCGTTAGTTAACCTAAAAGGCATCACTAGGAACTCATAGTGCCTATATCTAGTCCTAAAAGCCATCTTATGTATGTCTACCTCTTTCACTCCTAGCTGATAATACCCAGATCTAAGATCAATCTAAGAGAAGACACCTGCTCTTTTAAGCTAATAAAAAAGATCATCGATCCATGGTAGTTCTTGATGGTGACTTTGTTTAACTACCTGTAATCCATATAAAGCCTCAAAGAACTATTCTTCTTCTTGATAAATAGAACTGGTGCTCCCCATGGTGAAACACTCGTCTAATGACACCTTTATCAAGAAGCTCTTGCAATTATATTTTTAACTCCTTCAACTCTATAGGAGCCATCCTGTATGGAGCTATGGAAATTGGCGTTATGCCTAGCATCACCTCAATTCCAAATTCTAACTCTCGTTCTAATGGCAAACCCAGTAGTTCATTTAGGAAAACATCCTCAAACTCAGGTATAATAGGAATCTAACTTGCTTCTGATACTTCCTTTTTTTGTGTCAACCACATATGCAATGTAGTCTTGAAAACCCTTTAACATCACTTTTCTAGCCATAACTCTTGATGCTATATTAGCCATGCAATTCGATCTCTCACTAATTAGTGTCACTTCTGAACCGTCACTAACTTGTAATGTGATCCTTTTCCTCTTGCAATCCACTATGGTATGATACTTAGATAACCAATCCATGCCAAGATAAGATCAAACTCATTAAATGGCAATTCAATGAGATCCGTGAGGAAAACATGTCTTTATGCTGACAAAAGACAGTCTTTATATACTTTGTTCACTATGATGTGTTGTCCTATAGGATTGTTAACCATCATATCAAAACTAAGGTTATCTAACTCTAAACCCCCTATCTATAACCCATGTTGTGTAGATATATGAATGTGTGGACCCCGAGTCTATTAGTGCTAAAGCATGTAAATCAAAGATATGGAAAATACTTGCTATAACCTGTAGAGCATCTACCTCTTTTCTAACCTATAGGGCATACTACCTGGCTAGAGCTCTACTTTCTGACTTGTCTTTCTAATTGACCCCAGCTTTGTTCTTGGCATCTTTTTTTCTGTGATATCTAAGATGTCCTAATCAGACAATCCTTTTAAAAATGATCTCTGGAGCCACAACCCTAGCATACTTCTTCTATAACTCTCTAACATACACCTCGGTGTTTCCTATGGCAAATCTCACAAACTGATGTATGAACACTACTAGCAATAGATCTAAGAGCACCTGATGTCTGAGTCTACTATTGGGTCTATTCTCTAGAACCCTATTCAGACCTCTGTTATTGCCTAGACTGACCCTCTTTTTTGTTTTTTATCCATTGCATACTAGGAACTGCCTTGTCCCTACCCATAAAATATCTTTTTGAAGCTATCTCTCTTTTATCTTAACTGATGTACCATTTTTATGGTATGACAAGCTGATATCAAGGTTGAAAAATCTCTTATCTATATTGCAGCAACTTGTTGCATAATTCAACCCCTTCTCAAACTTCTTATAGCGATCTTTCTTTATAGCCACCACTGCCTTAGCATTTTTACTCAAGTGAGCAAACTCCTTTTCATACTCAGATATAAACCTATGCTTTTACCTTAAGTCCATGAACTCCTGGTACTTCTATTCTAAGTAATGCTCAGTTATGTATTTCTTCTTGATTTCTTGAAGAAAGAACTCCCAATTAAGATCAGCATCTATCTTATGCTCTGTAATGGCCTCCCACCATTTCAAAGCTTCCTCTGTCAACATAAAAGTAATACAAATTATATACTCCTCCTGAGGACACTTCAACTACTACATAATCTTAAGCATCTGATCAAGCCAATACTCAGCTCTACTCAACTCATCTAGCTCCTGACCCTTAAAGAACTCAACCCTATTCTTTAATAATCACTCTATGTACATCTTCTAAAAAGCCTACTACTTTTGAGGTACTAGAGGTGGAATTGTCTGAATTATAGCAACTGTAATAGTAGTAGCTGTTGTCGCTCGCCTGATGAACTCTAACTCGTCTATAGTTAAGCTGGCTAACCTTGCTATCCATAAGCAGCATGTCTTGTATCACTGGAGGTCACATACTCTCATTGTGCCCTTCCTTGTTTAACAATTGTAAAAGTATGTCTCTCTACTACTTTCTCTTAACTTTGGGTAGTACTATGACGCACCTTTGTATCTATAGGTAAGAGAAATAGATTATAAAGCCCATAAGTAAAATGTTATGATGTGAACATACTACAATTCTTATAATGCTCTTATGTAACCCATAGGTTTAGAGAAAAGCCTAAACCAGAGTTCTAAAATAACTCACTGGGATGCCCTCTACCCAACTCGTACACCGGCCTAAAAAAAAGAGCATGCACGCATATTGATATCTAATTCCTTTATCCATAAAAACCTTATTAAATTTAAAAATTTTTATTAATTAAAAGATTTATTTACTTAAGGAGTTGTAAAGACATTAAAAACCATTTGGCACACTTTCCAAGGCAACTAATAAGGTCATCATGTCAAAAATCCAATAGCATAATGGCTATATTAGGAAACTTTTCCAAATAGTACACCTATTAAAAGCACTTTTAAAGTAGCATACAACTCAACAAAACTCCAACTGGGTCCTCCTGATCCTCCAAACATCATAAAAAAAACTTAGAGCCTTAGGCCCATCACAAGCAACATTCTCACATGCAACATTAAGAGATATCATACAAGTCATGCAAGAAATGTAGAACTTTTGAAATAAATACAGTTTAAGTTACAAAACTAACCCATGGTTATAAATTAGGCCCAAACCCTTTGGAATCACAAGAGCATCACTATCTATGTTTACATCATAACCATTTTACAAAAAGAAAACAAAAGTACCCTAAAAGGAGCAGTCTTTGTGTTCTCCTATGGGGTAGAAGCTTTGACTCTAATCTACTACTCAATTACCTATGCATTGCAAACAAAGCAGTGTACTAAGATTTTGCTTAGTGGTGTAATCACTTCAACATGAATATGCCAATTATATCATGCAATCATTCATTTCATATCAATATCATGACATGCTATCAATAGTAATCATACAATATGATTTATAAGCAATTAAGCATCATAGATGTGCATGCATATCAAGAAAAGTGAGTATTCCACATTATGCTCATACACGAAGCATATCTATTATCAACCTAGATATAATAAGTCATAAGCTTAACATACGCATGTATCTCTTTATAATGATCACATACTCATTTAGGCAATTATAGAAAACTTAAGAATAAAAATTATATATCGTAGCCTCGTAGTATGTCATAGCCTCACAGTCATGCAATAATTAAGTTTCAAGTTTCATAAACATCTTTATATCACATCATTATTTTCAAGTCTTTATATTGTTTAACATATGCCTATTTCAATGAGACAACTGACTAAGACTAGATAACAGATAACTTAGGATCGAAGGAATTCGTACCTAAGGTATATAAATTTAGGCCCGTAGGCACTCGTATTTGAAGATACATAAACTTAGGCCTGTAGGCACTCGCATCCGAAGGTACATAAACTTAGGCCTATAGGCACTCGCATCTAAAGATACATCAACATAGGTCTATAGGCACTCATGCCCGTCAGCACATAGAATATTAACCCATAGGTCTTATACTTAAAGGTAAGTTTGTAGCCACTAAAAATCCTAGTTGAGTGGTTAACCTATCCAAACTAGGTTGTCTAACTATATAGGCATCATTAAACTCACCATATTATGTCATTTTGGCCATTTATACATTTTTCACCATATTATCACATAATACGTCTCATTGGCCATTTTGCACCTTAGCAAGGCCTAAAACATATGCCCATAGTATAACAATATAATCACATCATGTAGCCAACTTAGGCTCACATAAACTTTATTACCACTAAAAAGTCATATTACCATGGTGTAATAGCTCAAAACATCAACATATAGCATCACATGCATTCTTATGCTTAACTCATGCACCATTCGACCAACTCAAGCGTAAGGCTTTCAATGCATGTGCACAACTCTTTAACAACTTTATTAACACATATTAATGTCATAAAACACATCTATGCCTCTAAGTTCTCATTAAAACATCAATATGCCATTTAAAACATCAATAGGCCTTACAAGGCCATAACATATATCATACATGCACTTCTCATATCGAGCACATTCATACTGCATTATAATCATGCATTTATGCCTTATAATGCCTAAAGCATCAAACATTCATAGAAAAGCCACATCTCACATCAACACACCATTTTACACATAATATAGGCATTTTACGATATAAGGCACGTAACCCTCATTACATGGCACAAGTCTATATTTATATCATGATGGCATTCTGCCACTCCCATATGCACACACTCATACATTTAAACATATTAAACCACTTACATATGCATTTATGCCATTTTATCCATACATGCTCACTTATGCACTTTAAGCCTTCATAATGCCTAAAACATGTCATTTTCACCTTAGAGGCATTCGGCTATTACCATAAGCACACTCATGTTCATTTTATCACATGCAAGCATACATAATCACATTTTCACCATTTTTCACCATATATTACCAAAACATCCATTTAAGGCATAACTAGCATAACATTTATACACCTAGCTTACATGAGGCATTCGGCCCCTCATGGTATGCATACAACATCCATAACACACATTTATAACATCCAACATAACCATTCATCAATATTTAATCAATTCATGCATTTAAGTTCTAATTGCCATTAATGCGCATAATGCCATAAATGCACATATTGAGTTTTAATCCATTTTCATCCATTTTAAAGTGATTATACATACCAAAAATAGTCATCAGGTATGCCCATATCTATCTTAGGTCTTCTCCTTACCTTAGGAAGCTCAGTTCTAATTCTCGCCTACGAATTCAAACAAGTTTGATTTTAGAAAAATCATAAAAAATCATATATATCTCTAAAAAATAAAATGAGCATACACATGCACTCTTAGGCATGCATGGGGTCTAAAAAAATATCAAAATTGAAAGAAAATTACTCGATCATGATTTGGTCACTATTCACCTCGGGAGGAAAATCCTGATTCCTCTAAGGATTCTCTACCAAATGAGACATTCTTAGTGTCTAAAGCTTCGTCTTAGGACGCTCTACCTCTTGCAAACTATTTTTTAGAGTAGGTATAGAGGATAAAGAAGAAAAAAGAGAGAAGAGGGGTGTCAAGTTTTAAGGAAGAGAGAGAAAAGAAAGAGGAGGAAATTGAAGGAAATAGGGAAGGGAAAAGAAATTTTAGGTATTTATAGTTTTTCAAAACAAAATTATTTTATTTTGTTCTATAATATTTTTCTCCCCTTTAAAATGGTCAAAATTCCTCCAAATGAGTTTCAAAAATTAGATAAATATGAATCTTATAGACACCAAAAGAATTGGGCTCGAAAGACGAAGAAAACTAGAAAAATTAATATTTTTCCTAAGCTAAAAACTTAGTAAAAATACTTTCCAATATCTAAAAATCTCGATTCCAAAGCCAATGGTCTATTCTAAATATTTAAGTATCAGATTGTAATATTTATAGATTATTTTGAATGACTTTTGAATTATTTTACGGTTCAGCTTTGCCTCCAGCACTATTCATATGACACTGTTATAAAAACTTCTTTAGCATTTTTAATCATCCAAATAACTTCAGATTGGCTTTAAACTTTGCCTAAAATTCTCTCATAATTAATACTTCCTATTGGTACACTTAGAGCGACTCGAGTTTCGAGAAGTACTATTCACCCTGAAAAATACTATTCACAAGAGTCGGGATTTTGAAGTCATTACATCTAATAATTCAACATCCAAACTCAAATTCTCCTTGTCATCCAGATCAATCAATACATACTTGTCCAACATTCTTATTAAAGCAAACATATCATGCTATAAACATAATATCTCTGAATTATATCATAAATCAAAATCCAATAATCGTATATAATATATATGTCTACATCTCATACTTAATAGTTTACAACATCTTTAATATATCTTAAGGTTATAGCCCTTACTAGGATACATATGAGGGCCTGCTTAACCTTTTACATGTAAACTTATACAAACTACATTAACTATATAAGCTATTTCTTTCACGATTATGCTCTTCATTCACTTATACATCCCTCAAACTTTATGAGTAGTATCTTCTAGAACCTACACATCACAAACAAATGATATGCTAAGGTCAGGAGTTTAGTGGTCTATTCAATAAAACATGTTCCTAAGCACACATGCATAATACATTCATTATAACAATATAAATTATACATAGCATTAATAACGGATATAAGTATATACCAATATTGAAGTTCAAATACATGTAATATATAAAATCCATACAAAGGTCAATCATATATAGTTTATAGTTTGGTTGTTATTATCTTACATGTTGGATTACCCAATTAGTTATCATAAGTTTTCTAAATGTAGTTATAGTTATATACTTGAGTGTACTATATCTATTTAATGAACTTACCATTTCCAATTCATTACAGACCATATTCTAACTGATTACTTCTCAGCTAGTTGTATCATAATCTTAGATATATAAGTTATTTACCTTCGTGATTTTATATTATACATGTTAATATGTGCATGAATAATATATACATGTTTAGAACTCCTAAGCCTATCTCAATAAAAGTTGAAGCCATATTTTATGTACCAATATAACTATAAATAGGGACTTATCTTAATTCAGCACAATTAAGTTTTAAACTTTCCTTTAGCATTTCTTTATAATCATTTTGATTACTAGCTCTCATTTATCTTGCCCATACTTGAAAGACAGTATTGATTCTAGATAATGGGATATTAGCCAAAAAGGCCTCATTAAGTGTGTAGTGGCCCAAAATTTTGACCTCATAGCATCTGCACTAGCATAAATAAATGGATAGTGGCCCTAATGGACTTTATACTGGTTGTACCGACATGAATATGTGCAGTGATCCTAATGGACCTTATGACAGTCACAACTACATAAATATGTGCAGTGGCCCTCTTTTACCTTACTGATGTTTTACTAGCATGGAAAATATGTGCAGTGCCCTTATTGGACCTTACTGTTACTCCACTATCCACTAGCATGAAAATATATGTCTAGTGGCATTGATGGACCTTACTGTTATTGTACCTGCATAAAAGGCACCAAAGTACCCTAGCAACTACTATCTATCCCTAATTGACCAATAAACCTATCTAGATTAGGTTATCTCACTCATATGGGCTTTTACCATTAATTATTAGATTTCATATTCTTAAAGTAGCTTTTATGAGTTTTACTGGTCATTTGGCCAACTAAAGACTAGATTAGTGTAACCATTTTCACATTCCCTTTTATATTCATATGCTTGTCTATTTCACTTACACACTATGCATTTATATTGAGAAAAAAACACATATTAGTTAACTATCATCATAACCACTTCAATTTATTCTCCATTATGTTCCTTGTAACACCCCCTACCCGATCCTTAATTAGACCAGAAAAGGGATGCTACCTTTTTAAGTGTCAACCATCTTGGTTCCACCTTACCTGCCATTAATTTAACTTTTATGGACTAGGCACCCTGGTTGCTAATCTCATGGTAGTTTACTATTATCTAATTAGTTTATACAACTTATGGATATAATTAATTGAAATAACCACTTTATTAGGTGTTTTACAATCTACAAAAAATTTAGTAGCATAACGACTGCTCGAGTGAAAAACCAAAATTTTTAACCTGTAGGAAAACACTTCTATAATCATTCTCAATCATCTCAAACCTTTTAAACCCTTTTGGTCCCCTAGATTTGTATCTCAACATCAAATAATCATACACACAAGGGTCTCACACCCATATGTCATCAAGGAGATACACGTATAAATATATCAATATATATACATATCACTTATTTTATCAGTTATAGTCCAAAATGTATGACAATATAATACTTAAAAGCTCTACATGATCGGGCCCCAACCCTATATATACATGAGTGCC
>CANXYI010083830.1:0-39702 GCA_948208565.1 Hura crepitans
GTTCTTCTATTGATTTGTAGTAGCTATTGAGGCTTTAACTCTAATATGGTTCTTTTACCTACACATCGCAAATAAAAATGATGTGCTAAGAGAATGCTTAGTGGTGTAATCAAGGTAATTTATGCACACACATATCCACAATCATACATGCATAAGAGCATCTTAAGATTCACATTAATAACTTGGATAAGATGAAAATATAAAGCATAATATATGTGTATATCACAGTATTCATAAAGTATGCATTATTGATATTATGATGTAACAAAAATCTATTTTTTGTAGTTGTAAGATTGTTATCTTAATATTCATAATAAATTAATTCATTTGCCCATACTTAAAAAAACTCATAACTATACTGGATAATAGGGATATCTAGGCCACTGGGGTCATCAGGACTATGAAGGCCTAATAATCTGGACTCGAAGGTCATCACGATTATAAATGCCTAACATATGGACTTGAAGGTCATAAGGACTATAAAAGCCTAATATCATCATAATAGGACCTGTAGGTCATAAAAATCAACATAGGACCCATAGGTCACGACATTAGGTACAGAAGTACCCTAGCAACTACTCAGCCTTAGTTGATCAGTTAACATATCCAATCTAGGTTGTTGACTTATATAGGCTAATCACCATATTTATGTCAGTTTTATCGTATTAATATAGCTTAATCATGAATTTTAAAGAGGGCTTGGCCAATAAATGACCCAATGGGGAACATGATAGATTTATGATTTCATCATATTTACCTTATACGTTTTAACATACATAACCACACATTGCCTCTACATGCTTACATCAGTGCCATATGCATATGTTCTATATCATGAACACATACTCTTTAGAAAAAATGAAGCATGAATTAGGCCTTCATATCATCACATAGGAAACACATATCCTTAAGATTATGCATTCATAAATATCATCACATCATAATATGCCTTGTAAGTTTCGACCACACTAGCTCAATAACCATACTTTATTATTTCATTTCCATGCACATAATTCTAACATAATTGGCCTTCACTACATCAAGCATATATATAATGAACCATTTAGCCACCACATGCTCCCACACTTTCATAATTCATGTAGTCATCTGATACACATCATATAATACTCATAGGTCATATAATATCATCCATAAGAGTTCCACTTCATGTGCACGTATAATTCACAACACATGCACACATAACCTTTAGGCCATTCAGCCAACATACTCAAGGCATAATTCACATTCAATAAACCATTTTAAAAGAATCAAAACATCAATATAAAGTCACCTAACATTATTCATTAGCATTTAACATTAATAAATGCCATTAACACTTTTCCATGCACCATTACATACACTTAATCACACATACATAGACATGATAAATTATATTGATTACACTTACTTTGAATTTAAAATACATCTAACAAGCTCAGCTAAGCTTTCTCCTTACCTTTATCCTTCCATTTCTCACTTTGCTCTACAGTACAACACAGTTTCAATAAGTAAAAATTTGTACAAAATCAAACGTACTTCAAAACTTAAATCCAACTTGACAAACATACTCTTAGGCACTTAGAGAACCTTAGAAAGTTGCCAAAGCTCAAAAAAACTTGCCCGATCAAAATCATATTACTATTTATTACAACTCAAAACTGTAAAAATCATTTAGTTTCTCTTTAATCTCTTGCAAGAATTGAGGTTTAGGGATTGTGAAGGGTTGGAATTAGGCTTTGATAGACTAATTAGTGATCAAATTGAGAGAGGGAAGAGAAAACAGAGAGGTTTTCATAGAAGGAAGTCGTCGACCATTGATCCAATTAAGCTAATTTTGACTATATATATAGGTGGCTTTTTGAAAAAAATCAACTTCTCTTTCTCTCTCCTTTTTAATCAAATTCTCCCTTTTTTAACCTTAATTATCATCTAATTAAACCCCTAAAAATCATATAATCCAAGGTCCATAAGCCTTTAAAAATCCATGTTTGAAAACAAAGAAAAATCGATAAAAATGCAACTTTTTAACTTCACCCGATTTAGTAAAAATATTTCTTGATATCCAAAAATTCCAATTCCAAAACTAATAGACTATTTGGAATATTTTTAGTATTAGGTTGTATGAATCCTGAGTCAATTTGAGCAAAAATGAAATATTTTTACGGTTCAGCCTGTACTAGGTCACTATTCCCAGACATTGTCGTAATAACTAATCTGTCACTTTTAAACATTTAAATAACTTCGTTTTCACTTCAAATTTCACCCAAAATTTTATTATGATTAATACTTCCATTCAGTAAGATTAGTGTGACCCAGGTCTTGGGAAATACTATTCGCGTCTCGAAAAGTACTATTCATAACCTTAGGTTTTTCAGGCGTTACACAACTCCACTTCACTTGTCCTTGTCTGCTGTAACCTAACTTCCACATCTTTTGAACATATGAACCTATACATCAAAGAAATAAAAACAACATGTTAAGCTTCACAGTTTAGTGGTGTATCAAAGAATATAAAGTTAAACATAAATGCATACAACTACATACAATTATAATCCATCATATACATATGAAAAACACTTAAATTCACTTGGGCTATTTTAACTTATTTATTTACCTTTATATGCATTATTAGATTATTTAAGTTTTTTTGAATGATTGTTGTAAATGGTTAGAACATCATTGAGTACGTTTACTTCCAAAACTACTCATAAGGTGCATACTCATTAAATCTTTATTCTTTTGATTATTTATTTTTATTTCTTTATTATAAAAATATACTTCCTTAAATTAAAGCATATTTACTTTATCATATGTAATGACTCACTTATTAGTTCATATAACTTAAACAAAATTAGCAAGTATCTAAATTTTACTCATGTCTTATTTATGCTTATATCTTATACAAGCACACAACTATAAACATGAGCCATTCAAAAACCAATATAGCTACATACACCATAACCTCATACTTCGCATGTTTTAGTTCATCTATCATTTACATGGTTTATAAACATACTTGTTTCACAAAAGATGTAGCAAATTAATTTAAACCTATATATATACTTTTATCATTTAAAACCCTTAAGTACATACTTATAATTCTAATTTCCTATTTTACATATTACATGCCTTATCATTAGGTTTATATCATACGTAATGATTCCCAAAAGGCTCGAACAAACCATGCTAAAAAACTGAGAAAAATCAATGTAAAATGACACTTTTAACCTTATTTGATTTTTAGACAATTCCCATGATCTTCAAAAATTCCAATTTTAATTCTAATGAACTATTTGGAATATTTTAGTATCAGGTTGTAACATTCCTAGGTCAATTTGAGTAAAAACACTGTAATTATGGGTTTAACTCTGATTATGTTACTATTCACGAAACACTACTGTAAAACCTTTATTTATGTTTTTAACCATCTTATTGACTTCATTTTTATCTCAAATTTTGTCCAAAATTATATTATAAATAATAATTCTATCCAATCCCATTATGGTAATTTTGGTCTCAAAAAATACTATTTATGTCCCGAGAAGTACTATTCATAACCTTAAGATTGTTGGGTGTTACAGCGAATGGGATTCACAAGGGAATTTTAGGAATAAAGATGAAAATATTAGAACAAACATGTTTAAAGCTTAATTAGACATGCTTAATTAAGCACCAAGTTGATGCAAGTCCATACTTAAACCTAAATGAGATAAAAGGTGGTAAAAACATGAATTACACAGTAACTTGTATGGAAGGGTTAAGTCAAACCAATTGACTTTCTAACACTTGGGTAGGCATGATGTGTGGCTCAATACCTCTCATAACTTATATAGAAGTGAATTATTAATTGGGAATTAATTATGAGCTCAACTAGATTGAACCACAAGAGTCCTAGTTTGATTGGGACTTTAATTCATCGTGTACTGCCAAAGTGCTTCACTATAGGGTCACACACAAAAGAAGTTTAAGGAAATTCAAAAGAGGTTTGAACAGTTTGATGATACGAGATATCATTAAAATTTGAATTAAAATAAAGAATGAATAATTGGGTCTAGAGACCAATCAATGTGTAGAGATCCAGAATTAGGGTTTCTAGAAACTGTGCATTATTGAGCCTAAATGGTAGGTCTAATTTTTATGGACACTTTAAGTGTTAAAAGGACCTAAAATTATACCATAATTTGATAATGATTAGGGCCTTTTGAGCTTTAAAGGATTGACCCAGATAGAACACAAAAGTATGCACATAGGACTGTAAGAGGCCTAATCCGTGGGCTGTTTGGGAATAAATTCAAATGTCATTAGAAAAACATATTTATGGCTTTATTAGGCATACTTAATTAAATGTTAATTTGACATAAGTCCTTACTTAAACCTAGATGAGATATAGAATGGTGCAAGGAGTTTATTCCAACGTAATTAAATATGGAAGGATTAAGTCAAACCACTTGACTTTTTGAAACTTAGATAGTCATAACGCATGGCTAAATGCCTTTCATGACTTGTATAATAGTGAATTTGTTAATGGGGAATTAATAATGATTTGATGAGATTAAATCACAAACTCCCAATTCAAGTAGGACTCTGATTCACTACTATATAGCCAACGTGCTTCGAAAGCCCATAGAGTCACATAACTATAGTTTTAAATAAATGAGGTAAATAACATAAAGTATTCAATGATAACTGATGACATTAAATTAGAAGATAAAGGGAAAAGGGTATTTAGTCGTGGAGCCCAAGATAAAGGCTTAAAACTTTAATTAAAAGTTTTCAATGACTAGGCTTGAATTGGGCCTTTTAATTAATTAATTAAAAGCCCAAATTTATTTAGCCTTCTAGGGGATTATTAGGTGGATAATTAAACCTGGGAAAGGACTAAAAGGTGTATAAATACTCCCCTTAATACCTAAATTCCCCAAGGAGAAAATCACCAAGAAAAATTTAGCTTCCTCTACTTTTTCTTTTTTCTTTAATTTTGTTTCTTACTAGCATATAGAAATATAATTCTCTTATACACCTCTTTGAGAGTTCTCATTAAATTTTTTGGATTACTATCATTTGCAGTAACCTAGTGAGAAGAAAATTTGCATTAAGGAATCAGTCTTGAGAAAACTATAAAATCTCTTTTTTGATTGCTTTAAAAAATTTTGTTTTCAATCTTTTGAAAATCCAAACTTGTTTAGAGTTCCATGGATGTGTAATTTCTACTATGCGTGAATCCATAAAAATAAATAGGTAAATGCCTCTGTCAGTAATAAATGTTATTTTTTCATATTTGCCTAGTGCATGAGGATCTAATGATAGTTGGTGATTGCAACCATAAGAGTGTAAATTTCATACTTGACTATTGAATATACTAGTCGATCGTTGTTAGGAATTGGACAATTGTCCTTTAAGTAAGCTTAATTCAAGTCAATAACATTAATGCACATTTTACATTTCCCATTTGGACTTCCAACTAGCATAACATTAGATAGTTAGCTCAAGTAATGTAGTTTGTAAATTAATCTGGGTTTCAAAAAGGTGCCTATCTCTTAAAAAATGGCAAGATTTCTTTTTATAGCAAAGCTTCTCTTTTACTGGCAGGCAAATTTCGTGTCTAGGTTAATATTTAGCCTATCAGATGCTACCTCTAATGAAATCCCTATTAGATTGGTCTCTACCATATAAAGACATCCTCATGAGATTTGAGCACATGTTTCATTTTTGTCTCTAATTATTTTGATTGGTGGCTACCAACTTAACACTTTAACCTTTTGAAATGGTCATAACCTTGAAGACTTCAGTCAGTTCAGGTTGATTCTTATTGTCTAAGATGTTGAGGAAATCTAGAGGTGAGGTCTAGCTAGCCTCTTTGAACATTGACACATATATTTCATGAGCTATTTTCTAGTTCCCTCTTAGCACAACGATTCCATTTTCCACTAGTACCTTTATTATTAGATGTTTAAAAGAAATGTAAGCATTAGAACTTACCAAGATATGCCACTTAAATATGGAATTATATGCAAATGGCATGTCAATCACCATGCGATCTATAATTGCAGATGGTATTGTCATCTCCCAACTACGCATGTAACTCTAAAGCACCTTGAACCCTTACTAAACTTTCAATGTAACACCCTATACCTGATCCTTTGCGAAACCTGATGATAAGGCATTACACTTACTACAATAACATTCAATCATGTAGCATGCCACAATAGCATAGTATTAAAAGGCAAATCAAAAAATATTTTAAGATAAAAATTAAAAACCTTTTAATATCTTTTATAAAACTTTTAAATCCTTAAGAAACTTTCACAAGAATGGGTCTCGGTGCCAAAATTTTGGTAACATAATGGCTATTTAGGCACTACCCAAAAGTTTTCCTATAGAGAAAAACACTTCAATAACACATCAAATCCTTATATCTGACCAAACTTCAACTTCACATAAGAAGATCAACATGTGTAATCACATTCATACATACTTTTAACACACACACACACATATATATATATATATTGTTATGCATGCATCATCAATTACCACTATACTTTCTTTAGGTTACATGTGTATACATGTCATATACATCATAAAAAAAATGATACAACCATAAACATGTTTTTAAATACATCATACTCATAGACCCATTAAGCATTCTACACAATTATATAGATGAATGCTAGAATGCCTAGGTTCTATGAAATCTAAAAATTTTAAAGCTAAACACATGCAAAAACTATGCACTAATGTGGTACTAGACTCTACTCTTGCTTCTCTTCAGTTATGGCTTTAAAACCTCGCAAAAGAACATTGCACTAAGGATAAAGTCCTCAATAGATGTGTCTTAACTTAGATAACCTTCATTGATTATCTAAATTATAAGTTTCAAAGAAGAAAACTTCATAATTATCATTAACAATACATATAAAGTTTTTATGTTTATGCCACATACAAAAATTTCACACATATTTCATGTTATAGTTTCAATTTTCCATACCATACTATGCATATTCATTGCTTTAACACTATAATGTATTAACACATATAAGAATGGCATGCAAAGTTGTCAAAACATGTGATAATTGTAATAATTCATGAGTTTCATGCATGTCAACTTTCTTAATTTATATCCCATTTCTTCCTAAGACCTCTTTTTGTACCAGGATAAGGGATAGGTTGTAATGGATTTCCTTTGATCAATCGACTTTTCTTAATACCCAAAGGCATAAGTACAATGATTCTTCCTAATCGCCATCTTTACTTGGTACATAAAGGCACATGTGGCACCTGCACTACCCATAAAGTGCGTAATAAACTTGGTACCTAAAGCTACAAGCTATGCCAGATTTGCTAAAGTCCACTATTTGGCATACCAAACTATCCTAAGACATTATGAATTCCAAGGTAGAAATGGGTATATCATATTCATTTCATAATTTCATTGCATTTAAATCATATGCATATCGGTTACTTAAATTTGAGTATAAAAAATTCATATGACATATGAATCATAACATTTTCTTATGGACATCTTTGATTTTATGACAGGCCGAATGCTATGTCATTCATATGGATTCAACATACTTGAATTTTGAAAATTTCATGTGATACATACTTTATGTATGTGTCAAAAATTTCATGTGAGAGCATTTTTCTTTAACATTCATGATAATGGCATCCATAAGTTCACTATAGCAAAACACTTTAAGCTTTTCATTCATAAACACATAATATGCCATTTCATGGCATAAACACATAAGTCTTATCTTTTAGCCATAGAACTGATGCATTCAAGAATAAATCTTTTCTTTAACATTATAACATTTCATACATAAACATCTTGCACATAATCATGTTAAAACATTGTAGTTATAACTTTAGGGCCATTTGGCCTCTTTAGATCTTTTTAAGATAACACATTAACTTCATTTTAGGTTTAAGATTTTATAATTAGGCATAGCTATATTTCTTAATTCTTAGAATAAAGCAGATTTAAGGAGAAAGTTTGCTTTGCAAAGATATATATTCTCGGCCAACATATATTCTAACACATTAAACACACTTGTCATCATAAATCTATCACCACTTCTAATGTTATAACTTTAATTAATCTTTTATATATCCTAACACCTTCTAACATAGCATAAGTCCAAGTTATCATAGTCATAGGTTTCAGCCAACAAATGCTTCCCAACTCCAATCACTAATTCCATGAGAACCTTTTACTTACAACTATAATCTATTATTAATTAAGCATATACAATCTTAATTGCTTGAATTCCATGAAAACCTTTCACTTAATCCTTGATATTGTCTTCTAAAGCTTTCAAAATCCTTCTCTTGAGTTTTGGCCACAAACATACAATGTCATTCCTTTATAGTTTAAGCTTTATCATACATATACATAACCATTAGTTATTAATACAAACATAACAACACTACCTCACACTCCTTATGTCATTTAATAGGCATTAACTTAGGAGAGAGAGTCACTTACCTATACATCAAAGTATAAAAGATGAAGGGGATGAGAGATGGTGTCGTCAGCCAAAGGGAAGAGGAAGATGAATTACTATTCATCTTTTTCTTTCCTCAACCCCTTTTTATATGGCTACATGTAAAGCCAAGATTTATCCATATGTTGTCCATCCCCTTAATCCTTTATTAATAAGTCAAAACTCAATTATCTTAGTCAAATCTTGATTAATTTGTGTTCATTAAACTCTCTTTAATCCTTAGTTATTATTCGCTATTTCATCTTATTTGTTTATCCACTACTCATATTTTATTTCCAATATTTTGACCCCAAAATGACTTCAATTTATTCTAACATTAAAACTAGGCCCTATCCAAACATCTAATTTATACTTCTTGAGCCTCGAGTAGCCCCATGTGCACTATTCACATCCCATAAAGCACTATTTATAAACTTGGGATTTTGGATCGTTAAGTTCATATAGCCTAATTAATGGTATATCAAGTTGAAGTGCTTTAAAGGCCTAAAGTGTGATCTTTATTGTATTCCCTATGTCTATTAGAATTCTCTACAATAAGGACCATATACAATAGCTTTAACTATTAAGGTGTTAATGTGGGGATGCATAATGTGCTTTCTGTTAACTCAATCAAATACGATGGTCTCAAATAGACTTTGGCTTCTGTCATGGACAAAACATCATTAGCTCATCTTTTTTTAGAGTTTTCTGATACCCTATAGTGCTTGCCACTCATAATGGCATGGATAACTCTCACTAGAATTTTCTTCTCCCCATAAGTTAGCACCTTGCCCATATGATTATCCCTTTTTTGGGCTCACTATTACCTATCTCTAATGAATCTCTTCAACTCTCCCTTCTATGTCATTTGCTTAATCTCTCTTTTTAATTTATGGCATTTATTTGCATCATACCTATGGTCTCTATGGAAGCCATAATATCGGCATATGTCATGATTACCACATTTTCACAATCTTTTAGGCTAGTTAATTCTCTAGTTTTGTTTAATCCATAGCAAGATATTCAACCTTATACTTTTAACGGTCATTAAAGTTTCAATAATTCTATTAGACATGATGAAAGCCTGATTTCTTCTTATTAATGAACTTTGTTGTAATGGCCCCTACCTAATTCTCAGAAGAGAATCCGATAAGAGCATGTTATACACCCATAATCAACTATTAGACTTCACATATATCTGTAAGAAGCACATACAAATAATTAAACTTGAAAGATTTTGTTTATAGAATAAAAGAAAAAGCTTTTACTTATAAAAGAAAACCTTTTATAATAAAATAAGGAAAAATGAGACCTTGGGAATAAAAGCAATTTATAAGTATTAAAACAAGTTTATATACAAACTTTGTGCCAAAATTCCAGCAACATAATAGTTATCCAAGGCATAACCAAAATTTTTTTTAAAGCCTGTAAAGAAGTCACAAACATATATGTATATAAATTAACACCATCCGCATCATCACAATCACTTTTACAAACCTTTATAAATGTCATGCATCATATCTAATATTATATGGTATCTTTTCTTTTAGCAAAGTATGAATATCAAAAAGTCATATTTATTAACATAATACAATTCTTTATATAGATATGTAAATCATCAGTATTAAGTTCAAAATATTCAAATTACATGAAATTGGAAAATAAGTATAAAGGTTTCATCATTTACATTACAAGAATTAAAGAAGTACAAAATAGACTTTAACATAATTCATCTTCTTCAACTAATAGACTTTGATGCAGTCTATAACATCTTCTTTAACTCTATCATTCACTAGTACATATGTGAGGTATAAACTAACATACTGTAGACAAAATCCTCAGTAGCACAACCCTAACCCAGATAACCTCTTCTAACAACAACAACAACAACAACAACAACAATAATAATAAGATAAAAAACAATTTGTATTTAGATTTACATCATTGAAATACATATTAGTATTACCTTTACTTACATATATCACAAACATAAACACTTATAATATGAAGTTAAGTCATATCAATTATCCATGTCTTATAATGTCTAAAATCCATATAACAAACATATAGAGGTATTATACATTCATCCTCAGTACATGAAAACCATGTTTTTCATGTACATTTGTTTTATTAATATTTTGAGTATTTTCGTCATTAAGTATCATGAATAATTAGCATACAATATCATGAATAATACCATTAGTTTATGTTCGATTAATAAGATTTAATCAAATTATACCATTTATCCATTCCTTTGTAAAACCATTTTTATATTATGATAATCTCTTTTAATTTTCCCATACTCATCAAATAATCATCTTGATACTGGATAACGGGATATTGTGCACTATATAGGCCATATAGGGGAGAGAAATCAAATTGGGCCACAGAGGCCACATTAGGGCCACAAAGGCCATATTAGGGACCCGAAGGTCATATCGTGGACTCGAAGATCACAATCAGGGATCTGAAGGTCATAAGCATGATAATGAGCCTGAAAGCCAAGAACTTGGGCCTGAGGGCCATAATTAGGTGCCAAAGTACTATAGTAGCTACTAAACTACCTAGTTAACTAGTTAACCTATCCAGACATGGTTATCTATATTTATATGGGCATTTACTTTTCTTCAATTAGTTGTAACATTCAAATTACATAAAGCTTCATTTATGTACCATGATTTTCATAACATCAAAATCATAAACATGCTTTTCTCAAGAAAACATATTATGGCAAATATCATCATTTGCCATCTTGTTCATAATAAAAGCCATTCGACTATCATGGCATCCTTAGAAATAATCATTATTTCCATCTTTAAATATGCCCATGTTATACAATTGCTCATATACATGTAATAGCTCATTTTATCAATTTATTATCAATTTGAAATTTTAAGTCCATGTTACATGATTTATCATAAATCTAGCATTTACATATCCTTTACTTTGGCACTTTGTTTCACATACACACACACACATACGCACAACACAAATATATATGTGTGTGTGTGTGCATATATATATATAAAAGCACATAGGCTTCTTTCATGCCACTTTCAGCTTACGTGGCACACTATTACACTTACTTCCTAACCATGCTATTTCGGTTCATAGAGTATACATATGCATATGATTACTTTCAATAAAATTTTCAAATTTTGTGAAATTTACATATGCATATAGTTACTATATTTCGCCTTTTATTCACTTACATTATTCTTTACTTACATGCTTAATGCTCATGCTCACTTTTCACATGCATTTAACATACAATTCACACTTTATATAATAGGCCTATACTCTTAAATTCAAAATTCATTGAATGTCTATGTACATAATCACCCAATTTAGAATTGCCTTCAATAAACATAGAGGTGATTTATTAGATAATCCTTTATTGTCAATAATCAAATATTTACAAAGGCATCTATCATTTGTTATCTATTTTAATTGATGCATAAATGCCAACAAATCAGCCATACATATGCACATATATATACACAATTAAATATAGGTGTCTCATAGTGCAATTAAGATAGCTTACTTAAGTTCTTAATGTAAAAAAAAATCATATACATCATTGATGTATATGCATAAGAAAGTCTATGCACATATGTGGTTATACACCTAAATGTGTGTGCACGTGGGCACGCGTACATGTATTCTCATTTAAACTAATTCTTTTTAGAGTCCTCAAGACAAGAATCACATATACTCTTGCATTTAAAGAATATAAAGTCCAAAGTACTCAATACCTCTACATAAATTATTCATATGAATTTAAATAAAAGTCCCATAGAAAGAAAACACATGTGACATGAATTTCCTTTGAACACTCATCTAATATTTTTCATTAGTTTAGTTCATATAAATCATTTTAAACTTTTCTAAAATAAGATCAAACTTTGCCTAATTTAACACTCAAAAATTACTTTTAATCAAGTTTAACTATTTAACTCATACTCCCATGAAAGAAGAAAATTATTTCTTAAAGGAAATGGAAATAGGTTCGACTAAAAAAAGGTAGTCACAATTGTCGTGACCCTCCATACTTTTAGCACTTGTAGACAATCTCTACAGCAAAGGATAATTTCATTTGTTTCTATTTTGTAAATACATCCCACTTCTACCCATCCATTACAATTGATTTAACACCATGATACGACTCTTGAATTACTCCAAAAATGTAAATATTTATCTTATTTCCCTTAATTTATAAAGAATTCAACATTTAGAAGAACTAGTCTAAAAACAATTTCAATAGCAAATCTATCAACTCTATTTTCTATCATACCTATTCCTCATATAGAAGTCAACACATCAAGTTTATCTTTTAAACATGAAACCACTCAATTTAGTACAAAAAAAAAAGAAAAAAAAAGCTAAATTGAATTCTATACTAAGGAAGTTAGTATAAGGTCGAGTTGTACAAACCTCTTTTGGAAACTCTCACCCTTTTTTCTCTTATCCAAACTTCACATTTAATTGATCTTCAACTCTTTGAGCCCCTTCTTTAAAATCACTCCAACCTCTTATAATGCAAAATACCCCTCTTTGATACTTTCCAAAAATTTTGTTAAGTTCTTTTTTCTAAAAATCCTTATCTCTTTAATTATCCTTTAACGTTTACTCAACTCCTTAGCATAAATTGAAGCCAATGATAAACCATAAAAGAAGGGAAAACCATGAATTAATACAAAGAAATACAATAATTATAAGAGGATTGGAGAAAAGTAGAAAAGAAATAAGGAAAAGAAAACTTATCTTCATCAATTAAAGCTCTTATCAATAGTTTAGGTAGATACTCCCTTTATCATGATGAATTAAAGCTAACTTTATTAATATTGATGAATGAGAAGTGATGAATTTCATAAGGAAAAGGGCTACTAAGGTCAAATTTTTAAGGAAGAAAAGAATGAAAGAAGGAAAAAAAGAAAGTGAATGAGAAAATTGAATCTTTGATAGGCCATGATCATCTTCCATTGGGTTGATTGAATAAATTAAAGTTGGAATTATGAAATTGATGGAAGAAAGTGATGAATTGGTAGAGAGAGTTGGGGGTTGCTAGCATCGAACAAGGAAAGAAGAAAAGGAGGAGAAAGGAGAAAGAAAGAGAGAGAAAGGGAGAAAGAGAGGAAAAGTGATGCCTAATATGCCCCACTTTCTCTCTCCTACCACTATTTATACTAGGGCAATGTGGGTACACATTATGCCATATCAACATTTTTGAGCTTCCCATTTTTGTATAGGGCTAATAAACCAAATCATATTCTTTTGATATTATGATATAATTTCGATCGTATTACACTGTTATATAAAATATTTTAACACCTAATGTAAAATAACTGGATTATATTTTTGTTTAACTATCCATATTAATAATTAATTATTCTAGGTCTTTTTCTATACTTCCCCTCTAATTTGATAAAGTGCCTCATTACCAAATTAAATTTCTCAATGCATCATTCATCTTATTTAACTTTTACGCACATTCCACCTTAAAACTCCAATTTAAAATGGATTTTTATAATTATTCAATTATCTAAAGTTTACTATTGACCCTTTTAAACCTTTAGTTAGATCATCACGACATTTGCATCATGTCGTATATTTTAAAATTCGCCTCTATCTTAGTCAAGCTCTAACTATCATTCTACAAATTACTCTAATACCACCAACCACAACCCAAATAGGATCATTTTTAAAACCCAAAAAATTTTAGGATATGACATTTGCCTTTCTGCATATCCCGCTTTTTATCTTTTATATTATAAATTTGATCTACCATATATTATTCTTGAAATAATGTTCCTTCTTATTTCGACCCCATAAATCATAGGGCTTCTTGTAGGCTTCATTTAGGTTGTTGTACTTGTGAGCTCATTCTATAAGTATAGTGAAATTGTATAGTGGATTCTTATTGATAAAGTCATAAATTCCTTACACTGAATGTCTTTGCTCAATACATGAATGGTAACATCTAAGCTCAGCTTTTCCACTTCTACCATAATGGTATTAAACCATTTTACATAGTTGTAAAGAATTTCATTTTCTTTCTATACAAGTTAAGTTGACTCTACCAACATTTAGGGGAATATCTTGCACTAGGTAGAGTCTAGGCTTATATGTGAGGGCATAATGTGATTAAAATTGTCTATGTGTGACTAAGGGTTGATCTTTCCTTTGAACTCTTTGATGAATGATAGCTTCAACTTTAGGAATGTTTCTAAAATTATAGATTGGCTAAGCGGCAACCTAAAGTTGTTATGACACTGTGAGGTTGCCAATTTTAATGCTTTTACATCCTTTCTTCTAATTATTTACCAAATTCCTCTAATTTTAGGCTAGTGCCTCCCTACTGTTAATTTTTCTCTTACTCTACACTAAATCCCAAAATATTTTGTTTAGGTGTAATTCAATATGCTAGCCTAGGCATTAATTGTGATATTTCCTGAGCTACAAGAGACATGGATGATTTAAATTCTAAACTTAGACTACGGTTCACACCTTCGCTTAAGGGATCAATATTTTCCCCTTTCTTAAACTGCTCTAGTAGATTTTAATCACTAGGTTATGTTGAAGGAAAAAGCTACTGAATTAGCTGAACCTAAATTCACTAGTGCATAACTTCAATTTTCCATCACCTAAGGCTAGCATAGCCATAAATCCTAGTAGTTGGTTTTGCTTTGTTGCTTTTATGAACTCCTTCAACACTACTACCAACTCCTTCATAGCTTAACCATCAGTTAGTTATTGCAAATTTATTGATGGTTTTACATCTGCTAATTTGACTAAATATAGGAGAAGTGCCACTAGTTTGAAGAATTGTGCTGGGTTCAGAGTGCTTAATTAAAATGGTTCTAATGTTTTAGAAAGATTAAAGAAAAGTGAAGGGTTTTAGGATTCATAAGGATAACTTTTAACTACACTTCTTGTAACACCTGAGAATCCCAAGGTTATGAATTGTAGTTCCTTGGACATGAATAATGTTTCTTAAGACTCGAGTTATACTAATGTGACTAGATGGAAGTATTAATCATAATAAAATTTTAGGCAAAATTTGAAAAGAAAACAAAGTCATTAAGATGGTTAGAAATAAAAGTACAATTTTTATGATGGTGTTCTATGAATAATAATGTAGTTAAAGCTCAACCATAAAATATTTTATTTTTGTTCAAAATGACCTAGGAATGGCATAACCTGATACTTAAATATTTTAAATAGTTCTTTGGCATTGAAATTAGATCTTTGAATATTAAGAAGTATTTTATAAGAATCGGGCAAAGTTAAAAGTATCATTTTAATTTAGTTTTTAAGCATGGTTTTTTTGGGCTTTTTGGGTTATGTTTTAAGTGGTTTTCTAAGACCATAAAGATGTTAATTGAGGTTTCATAAGAGAGGAATAATTTTTGAAAGAAAGGAAATAAAAATGGGGTTAATAGTAGCCATCGAATCTTAAGATGAAGAAATCTTGGCCCTTGGATTTGAGGACCTATATAAAGGTCCATTTGGCTTAAAAATGGTCAACATTGGAATAGTTGTTTTCTTCTTCACCCCCATAGAAGTCGACGGCTTCCATAAAACCCTCCACCGTCTTTTTCTTCTTTTCCTCTTATAAACACCTCAAAATAACATCCTAGCCTCTTTTAATGGTCCATTAAGCTTTTATATGAGGTTTATTGCAAGAAAAAAGGAAAGGATTTGAAGAATTTGGGAGTTTAAGGGTTAGATAGATAGTGACCTTGTTTTAAGTAAGTGGCTATTTAAGGGGGTTTTATATTTTTTAAGATGTCTTTTAAGGCCAATAAGAGTTTTCTTAAGTTAATTAAAAGTTTGGTCAAGCATGAAATTTTTTATGTATTTTTTATGTTATTATTGGTATATATGTGTAGACAAAAAAGAAAGAGATAAAGGGAAGGGTAAGGAAAAGGCCTAGAATATCTCTTTTGGTGTAATTGACTCTTTATAAGTGTATTCAATAAAGTATGTAATGTATATGTGTGTTGCATCATTTAATTTGTGTGTTAGAAGTAATAAATACAAGAACGATAGGGATATTGGTATGTAGTTGAAATTGATAGGCATTAATGTTATATGAATGCTTAAACATAAGTTCAAAGAAGAAATTAAAGTGTTATCTATGTGCTTAAAGAATTGCCAAATGTATGTGCAAGTGTGCTTTGATGATTTAAAGTGTTTTAATGTGAGTTTAGTTTATGTATGAGAATGTGAGAATTATGTGTAAAGATGTAAATGAGTTAAAGACATCTAATGCATGAATAACCTACTATATGATAATTATATATGTTAGCTGAATCCATTAAGGCATGATGAAAGGACATAATATGTGTGGTATATATTAATGCCATAATATAGCATGTTATGGCATTGCCTAAAATGAATTCTGAAAGTGATGCATGTTATAGAGTTGAGTATGACTATGTATTGAATATGTATATATGTATATGTATGGGATGTGCTAAAAAGAAATGTTTAACCTTATATAATGCATGGATTATGGTTTTATGCTTATGTGATGGCCAAATTGCCTAGTAACTAGAGTGGGTGCTTTAAGCATTCAGTAAATGATTTTTTGATATGGCTATGATAATGTAATGTAAGAATTGAACTTAATGTGGTTATGATGTAATGGGCTTACAAAGTTGATAATGCATGCAAAATGATATTGATATGAACATAATGATTAAAGCATATTAGCTGCCCCATTTGGTTATTTGTTGGCCAAATGACTTGTAAAACTTTACATAAACTACGTTGAGCATGTGAAACTTGAAAAATAATGGTGATGGCCCATAAAATTAGACAACTTACTCTAGATAGGTTGGCTAGTCAGCTAAGGATAGATAGCAATTGTTGGGGTACTTCAGTGCCTTCTTAAGTTAGTGTAGTAGCCATATAGGTCTAGAGGGGCCATTAAACACATATAGGCTAGTGTAACAATCGTATAGGTCTAAATGGGCCACTACACATATCTAGGATAATGTAGTAGCTATATAGGTCCAGAGGGGCAACTACAAATATCTTAGGCTTGTACAGTAGCTGTTTAGGTCTAAAAGGGGCATTGCATGCCTATGACCTTTGTGGTCTAATATAGCCTATATGGCCAGATAGTCCCATTATCTAGTTTGGGCATATGTCTCATAAGTATGGGAAAAATAAATGTATAACAGGATTAAAAAAGATTAAGGCATGTAATTAATAGACATGTAAATAACTTGCAATAATAATACATCTTTTGTATGTACGGTTATTAATGCTTATGTAAGTTATGTTAGCTAGCTTGGGGCACATTTATGATCTCTTTTTGCTATGTATGTCTTTTTTTATGCCAAAGCTATCATGAGTACATAAATGCATGTGGATGTCTACACATACTTTATTGAATACACCACTAAGCTCCAAGCTTAGTGTATCATTTGTTTTTTTGATATGTAGGTCAAAGAACAGATTAAAGTTAAAGCCTTAGATTCAAAAGTGCAAATCGAGATAAGTATTTCTTTTGGTATCATTTTTGTATATTATAGGATGTAACATGATTAAGGGCACTCATATGGTTGTATAAGGGAATTAGGCCTAGACATATTTTTAAATGTTTTGTAACATCTTTAAAGTAAGTTTGTTTGGATGTTTATAAGGGTGTGTGTGTGTGTATGCATGTTATGACTATTGTTTTATGCATATGTTTAGTTGAGATGGATGTTTATATTGTTTAGATGATTAAGAGGATAAGTATGATTTGAGTTATGATGTTTAAACATATAAAAGTGTTTTTCCTATAAGTTACTATTCTTAGTAGGAATAGTGTCACTGGTACAGCCATTGCTACTTGATTTTCAACATGATGATTTCCCGAATAGTTTAAGCATCAAAGTGATTTTTTGTTATTTCATATTTTTAAAGAATTTTTTACACCAAACCAATTTATTAATAATGTTTTAATTTGTATAGGTTTTAAGTAAAGTAAGTTTAGATATTGTTTTATGTGCCGCTCCTTATTCGGATTCAGCTATCGGATCAAGTAAGAGGTGTTATATTTAATGGTTTTAGAGCCTTGTTTTAGGCATTCCTTAGTATATAAAGGTTACATATGAGTGCCTTAGGTCTAAAATCATGCATTGTATAATTATACATTGTTAAGGATTATAAGCTATTCTTTTTCCTATAAGTAAAAAATGAGTGGGTCTACACCTCAAGGTGGTGGAAAGAAAGTCGAGAACCATGCTCTGACTACAGTGGGACATAAGGTCCTAAGGCTAGGATAATTACACCAAGTGATATTGGTTAGGTAGCATAGGCACGCTAGCATTGCTATAGCAGATGGTCGAGCTCTTAAGGTAGGCTATAATAGCTGCCGCTCTACCTCTACCACTATTGTAACCACCACCACCTCCACAAGCCCTTTAAAAGGCCTACCTAGAAAGAATAAAAAAAGATTGGGGCAGTGGACTGTATGGGTATAAAGCATGAGGACTCGACTACTTTAGAATATTGGCTAGAAAGAATAGTCAAGATCCTTCAATAGCTAAGGTGTACTCCTAAAAAAAATGTTATTTGTGCAACCTCCTTCCTATAAAAAAAAAAGCTTTTAGATGGTGGAAAACCATTACTGAGTGCAAGGTACCTGAGGATCTGACTTGGCAGTTCTTTTTGGAAGAGTTCAAGAAGAAATATATAACAGAGAACTACCTGGACAAAAAGAGACAAGAGTTTATAGATTTAAAACAAAAGTATCGGACCATTTCTAAATATGAAAAAGAGTTTGCAAGGCTGAGTAGATACATGAAGGAGATAGTTTCAATAGAAGTAGAGAGATGCAAGAGATTTGAGAAGGGCTGAATCATGACATTAGGCTCTATGTGGCAGCAATGAAGATTAAGGATTTCTCTACCTTGGTGACAGTGTCTCATACAATTCCAGAGGAAGAGATCGTATGGACAAGGACAAGCCAATTTAACTCCCATTGTTGAGAAAAAGTTCAAGGGAAATCAATCCAGGCAATAGCAACAATAAAGGCAAGGTTAGACATAGAAGTCTGGGTAAGACTCTTAAGCTAGGTTTAGATAACAAATATAGGCTATTAATGCTCTAGCATTTATTACCAAGAGTGCACCAACATCCTAGTGTAAGCTCTATGGCAAGAGGCATGGGGGCACTTGTTGGATGATCATACCTAGGGTCTATTATTGAAACACCCCCTGCCTATTCTCGAAGAAAACAGGCAAAGTGTCCTACTTCCTATGAGGTCACCCATCCTTGGTTTTCCCCAAGGTCCTTTAATTTAACTTTTACTTGGGTTTCTCTTATTCAGTCTAAAAATTTTCTTTTTTGGTTCCGGTGATCTATAATGAACCTCCTAGGCAAATGACACTCACATGCCTGATCTTATTACCAAATATCAGCCTAGGCTGTTATTATAGCTAAAAATGCATTATACATAATTATAGGTTCACACTGGTTGGCTAGACATCACAATCTAATCAGATAATGTCATACCTGGATAGTCTTCGTCTTCACTACTAGTCGTCCTCATCGTATCATCTAAATCTACCACCTGTGCATCGGACACCCGATACGCTGAGAATGCACTCAGTGGTGAATTTAACTAAACAAACTATGTATCACTATCATATGTAGGCACACAAGAAATTTCTAATTTCATCTATTTATTAATTTTAGTCTCTCTATTAAAGCTCCTAGTTATGACTATTTATTAACTAATTTACATTACCTCAACTAGCCTCTTAACCTAGGCTTTCAAGGTTGCTTGAAATCCATAACAGCATTTTTTCACACTAATTATTCTTTCAATACCTAAGTTATATGCTTTACATAACCTATCTATTTAGTCCTATGATTCTCTGATCAATCCATCTAATTAAGCTCCTTCCATCTGATGTATATGTAGGGGTTACTATCTACTTTACTTGTATTATATGATTCGTTCTAGGTCTATCTAAGAAAGCCTTACATTTTAATTATATTTTATAACTCATTCCTTCATGTGAGTTTCCATGTTCTATCATTATTCCATTAGTCTTTTACTTGCTTAGGAAATCCTTTCAAGGTTACATAAGTTTATCCAGTCTCTTTTACAATTTGTCTCCTGTTCTTAACATGTTTGCTTACAGTTTATCTCAATTAAGATAATTTATATCCCAGTTCTTTCATTAATATCACTAAATCCATTCAAGTTCTTTTATTAACCCTTTTATACCCACAAGGTTTATGAAGAACTCCCAACCACTGGATAACGGGAATTACAATGTGCAGTGGCCCCTATTTTGGGCCTCAATTGCTGCACCTACCCAGTCCGAGAACCGAACAAAAGACAAAGCTGTAAAGTGGCCCACATTTTGGACCTTAGTGTCTATACACACCCTTCACCCGATAGCAAGGATCATTTCCTAAGAACCTCCCAAATATCAAAAAGGGGACAGTAGGGATCAGTCCCATAGGACCTCCTAATATCCCAATACAATCACCCCTAATCTTGTGCTCGTGATGTGTAAATATATGAATGTGTAGACCCCAGATCAATTAAAGCCAAAATAGGTGAGTCGAAGAGAAGAAATATACCAGCTATGACATGTGGCTCATTAGCCTCTTCTCGTGCCCTAATAGCATACTATCAAGCAGGAGCTCTGTGCTCAACTTTAGACTTTGCTCTATCCCTCTGAGCTCCTTCTAGCTTATTTCTTCGATCTCCTTTCTAACTTTTAATAGATGTAGGCATAGATCTCTTACCAACATCAACCTTGGCTACACAATCATGAAGGATGTGGTATGATGAACCACACCCAAAGTATACTCCTGGCTTACTCCTGTAGCACTCTCCCTTCTGTCACTTATGGCAAGTAGAACATTGAGGAACCTAGCCACTCTTGGCCATAGAAACTGGTGTACTGGTAGCCTGAGGCTAGTGTCTAGTCTTGCCCTTATACCTTTGACCTGTCTTTTGAGACTGCCTTTGTTTCTGTGATTGATGGAATGTCCCAAACTGATTTTGTAATACCCAACAGTCAAGGTCTTATGAACAGTACCTTCTGGGCTCGAGTGATGTTCTCGTGATATGGGTCGTTATTTTCGAGTCTGATGACTGGCATGTTGGTCATAAAACTTTAACGAGCCTGAAAATAGGGAAAACGAATAAATTAAAAAATTTAGCAGAACTAATAAATCATTTTAGGGCAAGAATTACTGTTTACGGAGATAAAATGAGGTCGGGCCGGGACAACTCCGAGATGTGGCCGAACGGTCTCAAAAATACATACCTTGAACCTCAAAAATTCCACTAACTATGATGGAGGAGGAATTATAATTTTTTGAGGTCAATAGATATTTTTTCAGAATATTTTATTCTGGTGGTGAATAGTGCCAAAAAGTTGACAGTTGAATTTTGACTTGAAATTTCATGTGGACCCTAGTCCCACTAATTGAGGATTTTTAAAATTGAAATGGGAATTTTTGAAAACTTAGAGAATATTTTATGAATTTTTGAAGTGAAAATGGGCCTAAAATGCACATAAATTATTTAGTGGCCATTTGGCCCAATCCAAGGCAGCCAACCCACCTCACTTAAGTATGTACACATGTGTATACACCACACATGTGAACAAGCCTTCTTCAACCTCTTGAAACACCCAAACCCGACTCCATTTCCATGGAGAAACCACCATTTTTCATCTTTTCTCTCTCCTAACTCCACTAAATTTTATGAAAAATTATTAGAAATTAAACCTCCATCCATTCTAGGCATCAATTCCACCATTAATTTCAAGAAATGAGCTCAATTTTGGAAAATTCACCACTTGGGTGAATAGTGATAAAAGTGAGTAAAAGCCATCCATTTCCATTTTTTTTATATAGGTAGCTTAGGCAATTCTAAGGTTTAGAATTTAATTTAGAGCTTTGGCTATTTTTTGAGAATTTTTCTAAGTCCAAATTGGTGTATGTTAGGGGTGCCCAATTCAAGTGAGAGAAACCAAGGCAATCAAGGTCAAAGTGGTGGAGAAAGGGGTGTAAACAGACCCTAGGTATGTGGAATAACTCAAAATTATTATGTCTAGTTTGTATGTTGAGTTTTGGGTATGTAACCTTGTATGGATTGGCTGTCAGAGCACAGGGCAATGATTGATTATGAGAAGAAGAGGTTGAGTCTTCAAACCTCAGATAGGCTTGAGGTGACTATTGTGGGTAATAGAGACTCCTTACATAATGTGATCTTAGCCATGACAACCAGGAGACTCATCCGAAAAGGATGTGTAGCTTTTCTAGCTTCAGTGATAGACACCAATGTCTAGACCCTAAGCTTAAATCAGATACCTGTTGTGTCTAATTTTCTTGATGTATTTCCAGATGAGTTACCAGGATTGCCACCACATCGGGAGTTGGATTTTGAGATTGAGACTTATCCGGGTGTGAACCCAGTCTCAATTACTCCTTACAAAATGGCCCCAGCAGAACTGAAAGAATTGAAAGTGCAATTGCAAGAGTTATTGGATAAAGGCTTCATTAGGCCTAGTGTGTCTCCTTAAGGAGCTCCGATTTTATTTGTGAAGAAGAAGGATGCATCACTCCTGTTGTGCATTGATTATAGGCAATTGAACAGGGTGACAGTTAAGAACAAGTACCTGTTGCCTAGGATCGATGATCTCTTTGATCAGTTACGGGGTGCCAGTGTCTTTTCCAAGATTGATTTGAGAATTGGGTACCATCAGTTATGGATCAAGGAGAATGACATCCCGAAGACTGCATTCAGGACCAGATATGGGCATTATGAATTCTTAGTGATGCCATTTGGGCTCACTAATGCCCCTGTAGCATTCATGGACTTGATGAACAGAGTCTTCAAGTCGTACTTGGACCAGTTCATGGTCGTGTTCATTGAGGATATCTTACTGTATTCCAGAACACGAGAGGAACATGAACAGCACCTCCAGATTGTATTGCAGACTTTAAAAGAGAGGTAGATATACGCCAAGTTGAGCAAGTGATAGTTTTGGTTAGAAGAAGTGGCATTCTTGGGTCACATTGCCTCAACTGAAGGTATCGGGGTGGACTCGAGTAAGGTGACAGCAGTGTTGGAATGGAATCCTTCTAGGAATGCGATTGAGATCCAAAGCTTCCTAGGATTGGTAGGTTACTATCAAAGATTCGTGAAGGGATTTTCGATGATTGCTGCTTCACTGACAAGGTTGATTAGAAAAGATGTGAAGTTTGAGTGGGATGACAAGTGTCAAGCTAGCTTTGAGAGGTTGAAATGGATGCTGACAAAAGCTCCTATCCTGACTCAGCTAGAATAGGGTAAGGAGTTTGTGACCTATAGTGATGCTTCACACAACAGACTTGGTTGTGTGTTGATGCAGGAAGGAAAGGTCATTACATATGCCTCCCAATAGCTAAAGCCACATGAAAGAAACTACCCGATGCATGACTTAAAACTGGCAACGATTGTCTTTGCATTGAAGGTGTGGAGATACTACTTGTATGGAGAGAGATGCAACATCTACATGGATCACAAAAGCTTAAAGTACTTGCCTACCTAAAAGCAGTTGAATTTGAGACAGCGACAATGGATGGAGTTGATCAAGGACTATGATTGCTCGATCGACTATCATCCAGGAAAGGCGAATGTGGTTGTAGATGCTTTAAGCTGAAAGATGATAGCTACAATAACATTGATGCATGCCAGAGTGGAGTATACTCCAAAAGGTGTAGTGTTAGCTGAGTTGCAAGTCAAGGCTGACTTTAGGCAACAAGTGAAAGAGGATTAGTTGAAAGATGCTCACCTAATATAGATGTGGATAAAGTCAAAGAGGGGAAGACTATAGGCTTTAAGTTGAGTGAAGATAGAAGCCTATATTATCAGAATAGGCTGTATGTGCTTGATATAGATGAGCTGAGATTGCAGATTTTGAGAGAAGCTCACGAGGCTCCATACTAGATGCACCCAGGAAGCACGAAGATGTACCTTAGGTTAAAGCCTCATTATTGGTGGCCAGGGATGAAACACGAAGTAGCTGAATACGTAGCTCGCTATTTGACATGTCAGTAGGTGAAAGCAGAACACCAGGTTCCTTCTAGATTGCTACACTTGATTGCAATTCCAGAATGGAAATGGGAGAAGATCATCATGGATTTTGTCATGGGACTGTTTATGACTAGGAGTAGGTGTGATGCTATTTGGGTGATCGTGGATAGGCTGACGAAGACAGCCCATTTCATACCAGTCAGGATGGATTACTCATTGGAGAAACTAGCCAGGTTGTATATTAACAAGATTGTGAGGTTACATGGAATGCCAGTAGCCATAATATCGAATCGGGACCAGAGATTTACTTCCAAGTTTTGGAAGAAGTTGCAGAAAGCCTTGGGTACTCGATTGACATACAATATGGCATTCCATCCTCAAACAGATGGTCAATCTGAGAGAGTGATACAGGTGCTAGAAGACATGTTAAGGAGCTGTGCCATTGAGTTTAAAGGCAATTAGGACTAGTATTTGGTACTAGCAGAATTTGCGTACAACAACAGCCACCAGGCTAGTTTAGGCATGGCACCATATGAAGCGTTGTATGGTTGCCGATGTAGAACTCCACTCTATTAGAGTGAAGTGGGAGAAAGCATGATCGTTGGATCCGATTTGGTTCGAGATGCTGAGGAGAAAGTTAAAGTAATTAGAGAAAGGTTAAAAGCTACATCAAATAGACAGAAGTCCTATGCAGATTTGAAGAGAAGGGACATTGAATACAAAGTTAGGGATTGAGTGTTCTTAAAGGTGTCACCATGGAAGAAGATACTTCGATTTGGCAAGAAGGGCAAGCTTAGTCCAAGATTCATTGGGCCCTACGAGATTACTGAGTGAGTGGGTCCATTAGCTTATCAACTTGCCTTGCCACTTGATTTCCAGCAGATACATGATGTCTTTCATGTATCCATGTTAAGGTGGTATCGCTCAAATCCGTCACACGTGATTGCGGCAGAAGAAATACAAGTACAACTAGACCTGACATATAAAGAAGAACCAAAGTAGATCATGGCTAAGAAAGTGAAGCAATTGAGGAATAAGAAAATTCCACTGGTAAAAGTGCCATGGAGGCACCATAACCTGATCGAGGGGACATGGGAAAGTGAGTAGCAGATGCGGATGTAGTATCCTTACCTTTTTACCTCAGCTAATTTCGAGGACAAAATTTCTTAAAAGGGAAAGAATTGTAATACCAGATAGTCAAGTTCTTATGAACAGTACCTTCTAGGCCCGAGTGATGTTTCTCGTGGTGCAAGTCATCATTTCAAGTCCGATGACTAGCGTATTGATCATAAAACTTTGACGGGCCTGAAAATAGGGAAAATAAATGAATTAAAAAATTAGCAGAACCAATAAATCATTTTAGGGCAAGAACTACTATTTACGGAGATAAAATGAGGTCAGGCCGGGACAACTCCAGGATGTGCCTGGACGGTCTCGAATACCATACCCTGAACCTCAAAAATTCTACTGAGTTATTCTGGTGATGAATAGTGGCAAAAAGTTGATAGTTGAATTTTGACTTGAAATTTCATGTGGGCCCTAGTCCCACTAATTGAGGATTTTTAAAACTAAAATGAGAATTTTTAGAAACTTAGAGAATATTTTATGAATTTTTAAAGTGAAAATGGGCCTAAAATGCACATAAATTATTTAGTGGCCATTTGGCCCAATCCAAGGCAGCCAACCCACCTCACTTAAGTATTTACACATGTGTATACACCACACATGTGAACAAGCCTTCTTCAACCTCTTGAAACACCCAAACCTGACGCCATTTCCATGGAGGAACCATTATTTTTCATCTTTTCTCTCTCCTAACGCCACTAAATTTTATGAAAAAATTATTAGAAATTAAACCTCTATCCATTTTAGGCATCAATTCCACCATTAATTTCAAGAAAGGGGCTCAATTTTGGAAAATTCACCACTTGGGTGAATAGTGACAAAAGTGAGTAAAAGCCATCCAATTCCATTTTTTATTTTTGATATAGGTAGCTTAGGCAATTCTAAGTTTTAGAATTTAATTTGGAGCTTTGGATATTTTTTGAGAATTTTTCTAAGTCCAAATTAGTGTATGTTAGGGGTGCCCAATTCAAGTGAGAGAAACCAAGGCAATCAAGGTCAAAGTGGTGGAGAAAGGGGTGTAAACAGACCCTAAGTATGTGGAATAACTCAAACTTATTATGTCTAGTTTGTATGTTGGGTATGTAACCTTGTATGGAATTATTACATTTTGGGTGTAGGCATGTTAATTAGGTAAAATGGCATTATAGTCATGTATTGGTACTAAAATATTTAGATTGGTATGTTAGATTGGGAAGAATTCCATGTGTGCTTAGGTATTGGATGCATTATGTGTGCCATTAGTGTGTGAATCAAGTGTGGGAATCACAAGTAAAATGACCTAAAAATGGGTACTTTATATGGCATAAAATGTCATTTTAATTGGATGGAAAATATGATCAAAATTGAGGTGTAATCATGTACCTATTATTAGGATTGTGTATAAGGATAATGGTATAAAGAAATGGTGAAATATGGGAATTGAATGACATAAGAAATGAAAAGCATAAACTATGAAAATGACCAAATGAATAGTATCAGTTGCGAAAACTGACCAAATAAATAGTAACTTTGTGATCATGGGCAAAGTTACAATGACTCGTGTACTATTGTCATAAACGGTAATGTAATAATGAAAGAATCATAACTACAGTCTAAAATGGTTAATGGCCCATCAGTTAGACACCCACTGGATGGGTTGACCAGTCAACTAGGGGATAAAGCAGCTGCTAGGTAGTCGATCCTTCTGGGGCCCACTACTATGTATTGATTGTGGCGGGTGCAACCGCTGAGGTTCTGTGGTGAACCCTTCACTGTTGTATACTTGTTATGGATATTGGGAGTGGTATACCTATTTGGTTTGTAACATCCCCTACCTATTTCTACCTAAAACAGGCAAAGTGTGCCACTTCCTGCTGAGGTCACCCATCTTAGGATTTTCCCTGTGGCCTTTCGTTTAACTTCTACCCAATTTTGACCAAGTTTGACTGAACATGCCTTTATCCCGTTCTGCTTAATTATCCTCTTATCACTACTGATTTTTGTCTATTAAAACTCTAATTTGGCCCCATCAGACAATTAGAGAAATTCAAGCAGCATAACAGCTACCCTGGCAACTAACCCTAATTAAACCTGCAAAGAAAAACACTTCTAATCCACATTCTCAATCATTTCCCCCTTCTAGACCCTTTGGTCCTCCAGAACACAGTCAACAGCATTATAATATCCTCACTTCACAAATCACAGGGTCATAGACCCATCAGCATACAAGCATGCATAGATAGATATTCATTATAATGCAAAAATGTATATGCATTCAGTCTATCAAGTTCATTCGTACAAGCATCCCATAACCCATGACATCTATATACATGAGTGCGTCTATACAAACCCAAAAGAAATACAAAGAGAATACCAAAAGACTCTACGGCAGCTACACTAATGCTAATGTCTGGTGTTAACCATCACTCTATCTACAACCTGCGCATCAGAACACCGACACACTGAGTATAACACTCAGTGGTGGAATAAATCAAACATATTATGTCCGAGCATGCATACATGCAACATGTCATTTTTCATATACAGCAAGTAACCCTAACACTCTAAGTCCAGTCATTTATTATCTTCCATTTACTTATCTTTTTATTCAAATCACTTTATTATATCAAAGGCCCATACCAGACAGATGACACTTTAAGATATCGGATAGCAGAATTTATCCTATGCAGTGGCCCTCTTTCAAGACCTAGGTAGCTACACCTACCTCGCCCGATAATAGAGATCAGACTAGCAGATAGCAAGGACCCATTCGTAGACCACTCCCAATATCTGTAAATTAATCAACATCATCAAGGTGGATAGCAAGGACCTATCCGTAGACCACTCCCAATATCCACTAACAAATAAACAATAGTGCAGGATTCATCACAGAACCTCAGCAGCTGCACCTGCCATAATCAATACACAGCAGTGGGCCCTAGAAGGATCAACTGCCTAGCAACTGTTTTATCCCTTAGTTGACCGGTCAACCCATTCAATGGGTATCTAACTGATAGGTCATTAACCATTCTAGACTGTAATTATTAATATTTTACCCTTAAGTTACATTTTCAACCAAAAACCACACAAGTCACCATAACTTTGCCACGATCGCAAAGTTACTATTCATTTGGTCAGTTTCCACAACTGGCACTATTCATTTGGTCATTTTTGTATTTTATGCTTTTCATCACTTATGTCATTCAACTCCCATTTTCATCATTTCTTTACACCATTATACTTATACCAAAACCCTAATATAGGGTACATTATCATGCCATAATTCTAGTCATATTTTCCCATTCAAAGAGGTCACAAATTCATGCCATATAAAGCACCATTTTTAGTCCTTTTTATTTATGATTTCCATACTTCATTTACACCCCATTTGCACACACAATGCATCAAACACATGAATACACAATTTATCACACCATTCGGCCACAACACACTCACATACTTACACATGAAATTCTTCCCAATTCAACCTACCAATCCTAATATGTTAATGCCAAATACATGGTTATAATGCCATTTTTCCTAAATACATGCCTATACCCTAAAATTAAGCATTTCCATACAACATTTATGCATACAATGTGACATACACATTAGACATAGTAAGTTTGAGTTACTCCACATACCTAGGGTGTGTGTACAACCCTTTCTCCACCACTTTGACCTTTGTCCCCTTGATTTCTCTCACTTGAACTTGGTACCTCTAAACATACACATTCTTGACTTAGAAAAATTTTCACATTATCTATAACTCCAATTTAAATTCTAAAACCATAGTGATTCTTAGAATTTCCTAAGCTACCTATATCAAAAATAAAAAATGGAATTGGAAGGCTTACACTCACTTTTGTCACTATTCACCCAAGTGGTGAATTTTCCAATTTTGAGCTCCTTTCTCCAATTTCTTGATGGAATTAGTGCCTAGAATGGATGGAGGTTTTAATTTCCTATGTTTTTCATGAAATTTGGGGGAGCAAAGAGAGAGAAAAGGATGAAAAATGGTGGGGAAATGCCATGAATAGCGTCGGCTTCTTGTGGTTTGTGGGGAAGAAGATGGAGGGTGGCACATGTGAAGTAATTCACATGTGTAACCACTTAAGGTAAATGGGTTGGATGCTTTGGATTGGGCCAAATGGCCACCAAATAATTTAAATGCATTTTATGTCCATTTTTACTTCAGAAATTCGCAAAATATTCTCCAAGTCTCCAAAAATTTCCATTTCAGTTTTAAAAATCCTCAATTAGTAGGACTAGAGCCCATGTAAAATTTCATGTCAAAATTCAACTGTTGACTTTTTGGCACTATTCACCCGTCAGAATAAAATATTCAGAAAAAATATCTATTGACCTCAGAAAATTATAATTCCTCCTCCATCATATTCATTGGAATTTTTGAAGTTCAAGGTATGATATTTTCAAGATCATCCAGGCACATCCCGAAGTTGTCCCGGCCCAACCTCATTTTATCTCCTCATCCACTAGTTCTTGACCTAAAATGATTTATTAGTTCTGCTAAATTTTTTAATTCATTTGTTTTTCCTATTTTCAGGCCCGTCAAAGTTTATGACCAATACACTAGTCATCGGACTCGAAATGACGACCTGCATCGCGGGGAACATCACTCAGGCCCCGAAGGTACTGTTCATAAGACCTTGACTGTCGGGCGTTACATGGTTGATGGACTTTACAAATTAAATGTGATGCCTTTTGCTAATAATAAACTATATTATGTTCATTCTTATATTGCTATTATTGAATGTAATGATACGGTAGACTTGGACATGTAAATCTTGATACTATGAAAAGAATGATGGGTTTAAATTTAATTACAAAGTATGAAACTAATAAAAGGGGAAAATGTCAAATTTGTCTTCAATCTAAACAACCTAGAAAGCCTTTCAAACCAGTGATAAGAGAAACAATATTATTAGAATTGATGCATAGTGATATTTATGATAGTAATAATGTTTTGACTCGTGGTGATAAGATATGTTTTATTACCTTTATTGATGATTTCTCTAAACATTGTTATGTGTATTTGATTAATTGCAATAGTGAATTGTATGATAAATTTAAATTTTATAAAGCAGAAGTAGAAAATCAACTTAATAAGAAAATTCGAATTTTGCATTTTGATAGAGGTGGTGAACATATGTCAAATGATATGAATGATTTTTGTGAGTTGCATGGCATTATTCATCAAGTTACACCTCTTTATTCACCTCAATCAAATGGAGTAGCAGAAAAAAAAATAGGAATCTTATGGATATGGTTAATGATATGTTACTTAGTTCTGGTTTACCTAATAATTTTTGGGGTGAAGCTTTATATTCTACATGTTTAATACTCAACAGAACTCCTTATAAAAATTATGACAAAACACTTTATGAACTTTGGCATAATAAAAAACCATCTTTTAAATTTTTAAAAGTGTAGGGGTGCTTAGCTAAAATTAGTATTCCTATCACTAAGAAAAGAAAATAAAGACTTAAAACTATTGATTGTATTTTTATTGGTTATTCTTTGAATAGCAATATTTATTGCTTCTTGGTGTTGAAATATGATATTCCTGAAATTTCTAATAATACTATTGTGGAATCTAAAGATGCATGTTTCTTTGAAAAAAATTTTCCTATGAAATATGAGATATCTAGACCAATCAGTGTATGCTTTTCTAGCTCAAATTGTGTTAATGAAAATCCTCAAGAAATAATTAGAAGAAGTAAAAGGAGAAGAAAAAACAAAGATTTTGGTGTTGATTTTTATACTTTTTTGCTTGAAAATGAACCTAAAGCATATCATGAAGCTCTACTCTCTATTAATGCTCCTTTTTGGAAATAACCAGTAAATGATGAAAGAAACTCTCTTATTTTAAATAAACATGGTCTTTATCTGACCTTCCACCTGAATGTAAAACAATTGGTTGTAAATGGATTTTCAAAAAAAGTTAAGAATTGATGGATCTACAGAAAAATTTAAAGTTAGGTTGGTTGCTAAAGGTTTTAAACAAGAAGAAATAGTAGATTTCTTTGATACCTATGCACCTATTTCTAAAATTACAACTATTAGACTTTTGATTGCATTAGCTTCTATTTATAAATTAGAGATTCATTCAATGGATGTAGAAAGTACTTTTTTGAACAATGACTTAGAAGAAGAAATTTATATGGATCAACCTGAAGGCTTTGTTATACCAGGACAAGAAAATAAAATTTGTAAGCTTGTTAAGTCTCTTTATAGACTAAAACAAGCTCCTAAACAAATGGCATAAAAAATTTGATAAAGTTAGGTTGTCTAATGGTTTTCAAATAAATAGAGTTGATAAATGTGTACATTTTAAAAGTTTTGAAAATTCCTATGTAATACTTTCTTTGTATAAGGATGATATATTAATTTTTGGTAGTAATTTGAGTATGATTAATAAGACTAAATCCTTTCTTTCAAATAATTTTGAAATGAAAGATATGGGTGAAGTTAGTGTAATTTTAGGAATTAAATTATCAAAAAATAATGAATGTATTGCTTTATCTCAATCACATTGCATAGAAAAAGTACTGAAAAGGTTTGGTCATTTTGATGTATCTCCTATGTCTAATCCATATGATCTCATTGTTAAATTAAGAAAAAATATGTGTGAGAGTGTTGCTCAATAAAAATATTCTCAAATAATTAGATCCTTGTTACATTTAGCAAATCATACTAGACCTAATATTGCCTTTGATGTGGCTAAGTTGGGTAGGTACACTCATAATCCAAATATCACATATTAGAATGCTTTAGAAAGAGTTTTTAAGTATCTTAAGGGTATTATTAATTATGCTTTACATTATTGTGGTTTTTCCACTATTATAGAAGGTTATAGTGATGCAAATTAGATATCAAATTTAGAGGAAACTAAATCTACTAGTGGTTTTGTTTTTACAATAGGTGGTGGAGCAATATCTTGGAAATTTGCTAAACAAACTATAATTTCTCAATCTACTATGGAAGCAAAATTAGTAGCAGTAGATGCTGCAAGTAATAAAGCAAAATGGCTTAAAAAATTTTTATCTAATATACCATTTTTTAATAAGCCAATAACACCAATTTCTATGCATTGTGATAGTCAAGCAACAATAGCTAAAGCTAAAAGAAAAAATTTTAATGAGAAAAGGACACACTTGACAGTTAGACATCAATCTATACATCATTTATTATCTCATGGAGTAATTCCTTTAGATTTTGTCAGGTCTAAAAAGAATATTGCAGATCTGCTCACCAAAAGAGGGGAATGGGACTAAGACCCATCACTTAGTTACTGCAGTGGATACATGTTGTTAGATGCATGGCAATCCCATGAATAAAGTTCAACAAGTAAAAATGAAACTATTTGGTAACTTGGAAGAGCATGATTATCATTTTATACTTTGCGGGAAAGTCTTGAGTTCCATTCCTAAGGTATTATGCTATCTGCTATGATATATAGGAAGAATTTAATTCTGAACGAATCCAAAGGCATGTATTTATGCAGGGTGATGATCATAGATCACTCTTAGAGGGTTCACCTAGTGTGTGTGGTGGTAGGGTCGCCACTATGAAAAACTTTGGTCATTTTCTAAAGCAACTCATGAAATAGATCTATGTGCATGACCGAAAAGCACAAAACTAATAGAAATTTGATGATTTTCTCGTACTGTGTATGTAATGAATATTATTCTGGTAAAAAGGGCCTAGTTTAAAACATTTATATTACTACAATTCTTCAAAAATAAGTTCATTAACACTTAGTGTAGGTTCAAACCTTGAAAGTACCTAACACCTATTACACAGTATCAAATAATAATAATAATAAAATTTTAATCATGTAGGGGACGTTAGAAATATTTTTGATTAAAAATTTTATTTTGAATTGGTAAAAGTTGTTTCTAAATTAGAGGAAAAAGTATTTTCATTTTTTATAGTGGTTGATTTTTCTCCATCAATTAAGTAATGGCTATTTGTTCTCTATTTGTATACCTATTTTTTTGCCTAGTATCTAATTTTTTAGTTAACTTTTTTTTTTTTTTTTTTTTTTTGTATAAATAGCTCACCTTTTGGCTGAAAAATACACAACACATTCCATTTCTTCCAAAAAAAAAATACCAACAAGAAAAAGAAAAAAAAAATCTTGTCCCTTCAAAAACCGCTATGCTTTCCCATAAGCTCCCATTACGTTTGACTCTTTGGTTAGTTTCGTATTAAGCATTAAGAATAATTGGTTCGAGAAATTCTTATCTACACACAAGAATTTCAATGGATTAGAGTATCTTGCAACAAGGACGTGATTGATAGATACCCAATGCAGACGGATCATTTTCTCTTTAAGGACAATGCAACTTAGCGTGCTTCAATCCATAAATTCACAGCTATTCTAAACCTTTTTCTTGATTTAATTATTGTTTGGTTTATTTTTATTATTATTGCTTTTGTTGCAATTCTTGCTTGACTTAATAAATTGCTTCCTTTACTTTGAATTTTAATTGCTTCCTTTACTTTGAATGTTATGTGGCTCTATTTTCAACACTATGTGATTAATTAATAAAATATGATTATAAAATCACAATAAATTATACAATATTCTCAAATTTTATACACTATAATATATTATAAAATCATAAAACTAAATATAATATTATAGAAAACAGTTCATTAATGATCATAGAAAGTTCGTCATCTAAACAAGCTCTTAATCGTGCCACTCAATATTTAAATTATTCACTTTAAAAATTTAGGGATAAAATGTTGCAATCAAAATTTAAGGGCAATGGATTTTTTGAGACAAATTAAGAAAGCCTTTTACTTCAATTGAATTATATCATGAAGTACCTTTTTTTCCCCTTTGCAGCTATAAATCAAGAGTATTTTCTGTACGTTTTTGTAAGGAACAATTTTTTTTCTTTGTTTTTTATATATAAGCAATATTTGACTTTTATTAGATTCTAAAAGCTAAACTCTGAATTCAAAAGGAATCCAATTGTGCGTACTAAAGAACTGTTCAATACGAAAATGTAGCAAAATATTATCCCGTAAACCGAACATATAAAGACGAGAAGTAAATTATAAACATAAATATGACTTCATTTGGAGACTTTTAGTTCAGACTTCAGAACCCATCTCCCTCATTCTTTTATTCTTTACTATTTCCTATCATATGCCATCTGCTAAATTCTCCAACCTTTCATCCTCCCTCTAATTTCTCATCAACCGTTTCCTCCATGTCAATCCATAAGAATGCATAAAAATTACAGTAAAAAACACCTAGCAATTATACTCATGCGATTTGACAAGAACTCTAATAACCAAAACACAATTATAACAGCTCCAAGTAACCAATTACGAATAAACTATATAAATCTAAATGTAAAATATAACCATTTTCCACATTTCAAGAGACGAAATCAGTGGCTCAAAATGGTCGACACAGCCAATTTTATAAGAATCCATCACTCATTCTATCTTAGCGCAAAATCCCCCTTCCTTTCTTAGGAAAAGATCATCAATTCAAATTATCCTGTCCAAACCATTAAAAATATACTTCTAATATTTTGCACTTAGCATAACACGCCACCAATGACTTTTTTTTTTTTACTATTATTATCGGAAATTGCAACTGATAACAATTTTGGACAGAAATATGCCCTTTTTTCTGGGACAAATACTCCACGGGATTAACAGCGATAAATGCCAACACATAAGCGTTAACATTGGAATTAAAAAAATAATAATTTTCTCCTAGTACACGTGGCATTTCTTCTTCTCCTCTCTCTTCCCCCTCCCTGTCTCTCCGTTCTCTTTCCTTTCCCCTCCCTCTACCATTTCTTCATCATTCATAAAAATCAATCACAGTTTCTTGGTGCTCAAAGCCATAATCACAACAATAAAATCATCAAAACTCTTGTAAACACCACAATTTTAGATTAACACAAACAACCTGTAAATGATTAATAGATTGCTTCCTCTTCAATTTAATAAATAAAGAGTCATCAAGCATAAAATCACAAACAAGTAAACAAGAAAGTCCTTGGCTTAATCATCATCATCGAGAAAAAAAAAAAAAAAAAAACCACTTTCCACATGTATTTCCGTCCCAAAAAAATGGCATATTCAAACCAAAACTATGTTTTTAATTGCACTTTCCGATTAAAAAAAAAAATCACTAGTGGCATGCTCTACCTAGCACGAAAACATCAGGGGCAAAAATTGCCCTTTGCCTAAAATATATTTATACCCTCTACTCCATGTGCACATATAAAAAAACTATTACATGCAATGTCATCAACTCATTACAGAACATATCACAATTCTGGTAAGCCAAAAAAACATTGCCTTTGGGCCTATTACTATATCAAGTATATCTAACTTTATACATGGCTTCTTATTATCGGAGACAATCAAGAGAACTTACTAAACATTTTATCCACAAAGACTTCCAGAGTTGCATTTTTTTCTTCACAATCTTTAAATTCAAGTCTCCTCCCATGACCTACAAATTAATGTGAACCAACATTTAATGGTAAGCGGTTGGATGTGAAAACAAAAGATGAAATATAATTTTAGTTAGCCAATAAATATCCTCTATATCATTTAAAATAAATATTAAGTTTGCTTCTTCAGCTTCAAAATCATGAAAGATAAAGTAGAGAGCTTGAACTTAGCCCAAGTTGATTCAAGCTTGAATAGATTGAGCTTGCCTACATTGATGACAAGAAAAACCAACACTAGTCTAGCTTTGGACCCCTTATATGATAATTTATAAAGGTAGGAGCTAGAGCATTATGTACAACCAATACCATAAAAGAACATATGAGGTAGAAACAGGAGAGGAACATTGGAAAACCCTGACAGTAATAGGCTCATTTCCTCTAACAAGGCATGAGAAAGGGGAAGCATAAATATAAAATTCCCAATGATACAAGTGATGAAAATAGATAGAGATTATAATCCGAAAAGTCAAGGATAGACATGGGTACAGTAAGTCTCAAAGATCTACTTCCCATACGAAGTAAATCTTGGGAGATATATATGTGATGAAATTTTGGGACTCGCAAATTTCCAAGCAACTACGGTACGGTTTCTCACAACCCCCTCTCCAAAAGAATTATGGGATGTTAGCAAGATACAAGATGATATCCCATGTATGTTATTTGCAGAAATAAGACTATATGCACTGTAATTTTAGCCTAAGCAAAAGGAATAGAGAAAAATTGAGGCTAGGTGGTGTAATAGTGCCAAAATATAGCCATGTTAAGTACATAGGCTTCATTTTTTCAAGAAGATGGAATGATAGATGCAGATGTAACTTAGAGGATCAAAGCGAGACAGTTGAAATGAAGAAATACCACAAGTGTATGATGTGATAAAAAGATACATAGTAAAGTTAAGGGAAAAGTTTTATAGAACAGTAGCAAGACCATCTATGTGTAAGGGGGGTCAAAGTAAACCTCATCTTAGGGAGGAAAGCTTGTAATATACAAATATGTAAAGGGCAAAATAGTCATTTTGTATTTTAATTTAATTATTGTAATTTTGGAGGGGGTGGTGAATGGAACATATTGATGTTTTCCTCTTGCCAGGGCTAACTAGTCACTCCCGCCTTAGTCACGGGCCTAGAACTTGGACGGTGAGGCGCTCACTTGGGTCACGTTTAAGCAAGCCAACCAAAATATATCAAGCTAACTCTGCATTAGAAACGGGACATTAGTGAAAGCATACAAGGCACAAAGATAATAGCACGAGTAATAGCATCACATCACATGGCAACAAGTAAAGGCACAACATTAAATAACATCGGGCTAGACTTTCATTCATAGCAACAGAGTATTACAAGGCAACTATGCAAGTCTATTGTGGGCAGGAGGGCAACCCACAACTAGAACGGCCCGAGGCCTAGCCAATCCCAGCAACTAGTCCCATGTGCTACTAGTCACTCTCCCCTAAAGAGCACAAAGACCATAGTTAGCCCTGGCAAGAGGAAACATCAATATGTTCCATTCACCGCCCCCTCCAAAATTACAATAATTAAATTAAAATACAAAATGACTATTTTGCCCTTTACAAATTTGTATATTACAAGCTTTCCCCTAAGTTGAGGTTTACTTTGGCCCCCCTTACACTCTCCCCCACTCAATCGGTCGACGTCCTCGTCGACTGAGTCTTCAAAAAGTCTTCGATCTTCTGCTGAAACTGGGCTAGATGATCTGCTTTCTCCCACGTTGTTTCTTCTTCGCTTTGTCCCTTCCACTTGACAAGGTACCCTTTGACTTGTCTTCTACTAGATGAGACTATGCGCTCGGCAAGTATTTCTTCTACCTCTTTGCTAGATGGAGCTTGTTTGCTGATGGTTGGACGAGTTGATTAGTTTCGGCTAGCATCTTCAGCATCTGGATGGTATGCCTTGAGATTACTGACATGGAACATTGGGTGAACTTGCATCCATTCTGGCAATTCGATCTTGTATGATACTTGTCCCACCTTTGCCACTACAGGTACTGGTCCTTCATATTTGCGCACCAATCGCCTATCCTGATTACAAAGGAAATGGAGTTGTTCTGGAAGTAGCTTGACCACCACCATATCTCCCACTTGGAATTGTCAAGGATGTCAATTCTCATCAGCCCACTTTTTCATTCTTTTGGCAGCCTTCTCGAGGTGAGCCTTAGCCATCTCTTCATTTTGTTTCCACTCCTTTGTGAACAGGTATGCCTTAGGATTCTTGCCTTTGTAGGGAACATCTATAGAACATGACACCAAAGGCTGTTGACCTGTGATAATCTCAAAAGGACTTTTGTTAGTGGATGAGCTCTTTTCACAATTAAAACAAAATTTTGCAACATCTAACAAGGTTGTCCAATTCTTTTGGCTAGAATTGATAAAGTGTCGCAAGTATTCCTCCAACAAAGCTATTGAATCTCTGCGTCTGGCCATCAGTTTAGGGATGATAACTAGTTGACATCTCCAATTGAGACCCTAATAGTCGAAAAAATTCTTACCAAAAGGATCCTATAAAGTGACCATCCCTATCACTGACAATGCTTTTGGGTACACCCCAATATTTCACCACATGCTTGAAGAAGGCTCGTGCAGTTGTTTCTGCGGAACAGTACTTGGGCATGGCAATGTAGGTCCCATATTTAAAAAAGCGATCCACAACCACTAGAATAGTATCAGACTCTCCTATTCTTGGCAAATTGGTGATGAAGTCCCTGGATACGCTCTCCCACGGACGTTGTGGTATCGGAAGAAGCTGAAACAAGCCATTGGGTTTCTGTCTCTCCACTTTATCTTGTTGGCAAATTAAACAAATCTTCGTGTACTCCCTCACATCTTCTTCCATTTGCGGCCAATAGTAGTTCTGTTGTATGAGAGCCAGGGTGCAATGCCAACCTGGGTGACCAGCCCATAAAGTGTCGTGGCATTCTCATTACAATGACTTCCTCAACTGCCCTGCCCTTGGTACATATAGCCGCTGCTTCTTAGTCCACAGCAACTCATCTTCCCACCAGAACTGTCTTGTTTTTCCTTGCTTGGCCAAATCGATCAAGGCTGTTGCTTGTGGGTTTTTGGCAAGGTTGCTTCTTATATGATCTTTTAAGGAAGTAGTCACTTGACTTCTTGAGAGGCTAGCTAACTTTCTCAACACTGCTAACTCCGCCTTGCAACTAAGTGCATCTGCCACTTGGTTGGACTTGCCTGTCTTATACTCAAATACAAAATCGAACTCCACCAAGAATTCTTGCCAATGAGCTTGCTTCTATGTCAACTTTGGTTGTGTTAGGAAATGGCTAACTGCTGTGTTGTCCGTCTTCACCACAAACTTTGGTTGTGTTAGGAAATGGCTAAGTGCACCTTGGCTCTCATATAACAGAACTACTATTGGCCGCAAATGGAAGAAGATGTGAGGGAGTGCACAAAGACTTGTTTAATTTGACAACAAGATAAAGTGGAGAGATTGAAACCCGGTGGCTTGCTTCAGCCTCTTCCGATACCACAACGTCCGTGGGAGAGCGTATCCATGGACTTCATCAC
>CANXYI010083914.1:0-10419 GCA_948208565.1 Hura crepitans
AACTATATGGACATATTAAAAATTCATGCATTTAACTCAAGTTAATATGATTAAACATATCAAAATCGATTATACAGGATGCCCAAAGCTGGCTGAAGCCTTCTCCTTACCTCAGAAGGCTCGGGTCAATGCCTCGCCTACAGATACAAAAGGGTAAAAACTTTAAAGCAATAATATAAAATAATACACATGTCGAAAAAATATTTTGAGCCTAGATATATGCTTTATGACACCCTATGAACCCATGAAAAATATCAAACTTGAAAAAAAGTACCCGAGAGTTGGGTGGTTACTATTCACCTTAGGAATCTTCTTGATTTTTCTCCCAAAATACTACATCACTCCTAGTGATTTTGGTGTCCACGGACTCGTCTTGGGACGCTTTTTGTTTTGGGTATAATTTTTTCAGATGGGTCCCTTCATGGAGGAAAAAAAAGCAAGAGAGAGGAGGATGAGAGGCTTATAGTTTTTGGGAGGATTTGGGAGGGAATTGTGTGTGACGAGAGTGGAAATGGAAGGAATTTCCATTTCCTTCCTATTTATAATTTTTGAAAAAATAATTTTCCTCTCTTTTGAAAATATAACTAATAGGAGTGTTAGTTCCCCCTATTTCTATCCCTAAAATTCCATAAATCCAAGCATTAAATCCTTTCAAAATCTCGAGGCCAAATTGTGACAAAAACCCAAAAAATTAATGCATTTTATATTCAGAAAATTTTATAAAAATACTTCTTGATCTCAAAAAATTCTGATTCCAAAGCTAATGGACTATTCAAAATATTTGAGCATCAGGTCAAAACATTTTCAAATTATTTTAAGCAACTTTATTTTATTTACGGTTTAGCTTTGTCTATGGCACTATTCATAAGATACTGCCGTAAAGTCTTATTTAGCATTTTTAACCATCCGAATTGCTTTGGATTGGCTTTAAAATTTGCCTAAAATTCTCTCATAATTAATACTACCCATTGGTACATTTAGTGCTACTTGAGTTCAGGAAGCACTATTCACCCCGGGAAGTACTATTCACGAGAGTCGAGATTTTTGAGTTGTTACACTGTATCTACAATAGTAGCCATATGTGCTATTACTAAAATTAATAAATGTATATGTAAAAGGAAGTTCTACTCTTAGTTAGAGGCACCTCGAGAATAGAGTCTTCAAGTTAAGTAGGAAAGGTTGAGTTTGATCCTATGACTGATGTGATGGTTGACCAAGGCTTTTCTTAAAAGATTAAGCCTAACCCTTATAGTTAGTGCTTGGTTGGCTAAGAACCTTTCTTACTTCATTCACAGATTCTCTCAAAAGCAAAGAAGTGAAGTATTGCAAAGAAGTAGTTCAATTTAAAAAGGCTTTATCAATACAAGAGAATCTTCTTTAATGCTACTTTAGAATGTATGTGACAATCCCATAGACAGAAGTGACTATAGAGTTTGGCTTACAGCAATACGTTAAGGGGAGGAAATAATAGCGCAAGTACTCTACTCAACTACTAGTTCAACCAATCAATCTCTCAATTGCAAGATAATTAGAATTCAAGATCAAGAAAGCTTACCCTTTTTTCTTAAGTTATTCTTATGAATAAATGACTTTTGCTTATATAATGTTATGAATCAAACTCTCCTTTTCTAGATTTATATTACATTTCTCTTATTATCATGTGTGCCTCATACCCCTCTATATATCAAGGCCACTTCATTTCTCTTTCAAATAGACAAGATATAGTGTGAGAAAGAAGTGCATCAAAGACTTTTAGGTAAGGAACCTTAGGGATCTGCTGAAGGAAAGTTCACCTCAGTAGATACTCAAAGATTGCCACATTAAATACTTATATTGCAAACTACTCAATTAGGAAGTTAAGTAACCAACTATTTTTGCACCACTAGCAGGAACTTCTCCACTATCAGATGCCAACTATGCTTAATCTTCCTAAGTGACATTTCTATCCATGTTACTTGCTTACCAAGCCAAGATGGCTTTTCTCTCCTCTCTTATAAGTCGACTATCTTCATTCATTTATCTTATTTTGACTAGTGTCTTACTATCAAACATCAATACAATACAATATCGAGAATATCTTTTACCCTCAATGTGTCTAGGGTATATGTGCTAGTGGTGAATCATATCTATATTTATTGAAGTTAGCGCCTACAATTTCATCATTAGCTATAGCCCTCTCTATCTTTGTTGGTGTAATTGCCCCTTGATTGGGTGTGTGTAAATGCCCGGTAATATGAGTTACTTCCTCTTAGAATGATCACTAGCATTACCTATTAAAGACTTTCTTTTACCCTCTTTCATGTTGACTTCCATTAATACCTCTTTTCACTTGGCAGTTTGTTAGAGTTAGCGCTTTGGCTCTACTTTTTTTCTCTTTTCTTTTTATATGATATTACTCCCTCAATTAAAGGGGATTGAGAGCCTTTAATTCTAAATGAATTTTCACTCTTTTACTAAGATAATACAAAAGCCTTTGTAAAGTCTATCATAGGTCTAAATTATGCCTTTACTTTAGCTGCTCTTAGTGGTTGAGTAAGGGCATTAAGCTTAGGTGTAGACAATGGGTTTTGGGGCTCCTGTGTTTGAATTGCTTAATGATTAATAAAGATAAAAAAAATTCTAATAAAGAAGAATGTTGTCACCAAGACTTGAGAAAAATGATTAATTTTTTATTATGAACTTTAATCTGGCTTGACAAGCTTGCGATGCGATAAAAAAAATGCGAGCAAAATAGGCATCTGTGGTGGGTTGAGAGCTCAAGCCCCCTGTGGTATAGAGTAAAATTTTTGAAAAAATCAATTAAAAATAAAATTTTTAACTTTTACTATTTTGGGATAAAATGGCATTATTTTGGAACAAAATGGCATTATTTTGTCCCCCCAAATGACCATTTTCACTATGTTGAAATGACCATTTTTGGCACCCAATACAATGCCATTTCACACATTAAAGGCCTAGATAGATTCCTAAACAAGTTACGAAAAATGATCGTTTTAGAGGTGAAATGGCCATTTTCATAAAATGGCCATTTCACTTTGGGAAACAGGCATTTTGGCTTAAAAAAAGCCTATTTTCCTCAAGCTAAAATTGTCATTTTTAGTCTTGAGTTTCATCTATTTAAGTTAAACTCCATGCCAGTTTAAGGGGTTAAATTTTTCTCGGTAAGTGCACACCAAAAAGATAAAAAAGAACACTTTCTAAACACTATTCTTCTAATTTTTAGAGTTTTTTTTAAGAACTTTTTGCCCATTTTCTCCTAAGTTCATTCTTGAAGGCAATTATAAATGGTGAGTAGATAAAATCTTCTTCTTCTTCTTTATTTTCTTTTTCTTTTTGCATCTGTTTGCCAATTAGGTATGGTGTCCTTTTGTTTTATTTTATTTGTTACCCATTTACCAATTGAATGTGATGACCTTATTTAATTTAGGTACTCACCTACTAGTTAGATATGGCACCCTTATTTTGTTTATATGTTGTTAATATGTTATTTTTCTGTACTATTGGATTCAATTATTATTTATTTTATGTTTACGTGCTATTTCTTTGTTTGTTTGTTTTTGTTTCTTACTTTCTTCATTATTTCTTTATTTCATATCTTTTTTTATTATTTATTCTTTCTATCAATTTTATGATTCATTTCATACTAACATTGTGTTTTTATTGTGATGTGAGTTGTACGAGATCTGTTAGGGTTTTATTTAATCTATTTTTTTCTTCTATCAAACATCTGGTGAAGTTGACCCCTTTGTTATCTTTTGCACTTTACTATTTTATTTCTATTTATTTATTTTATCTAACTTTTATTTTCTTCTTAATTTTCTCTTTTTGTTTTATTTATTTCTATTCTATTTTTATTTGGATAGATTGTATTTTAGGCAATTTCAATGTAATTTTACTTTTATATGAGTAGCATGCATTTTAGGTAATTTTCATCTAATTTTTATTTTTTTGGTTAGAATGTACTTTAAGTAATAGCCATGGAATTTAAAATTCATTCTAATTATTTTCCTGTACACTCTGTGAATGTTGTAATAGGTAGAAAATGATTTTTACATGTTATAAAAAATAACCAAATCATTTTATACCTAATTAATTGGAGTTTTTCTAATAAAATGTGTTTTGCTTTTTTTTTTTTTAATAAAAGTCACAATGATAAAATCTATTTTCATAAATCAGCGTGCGAGAACCAAAGTTCTTAAAGAAAATCAATTACCTGATTTGATGTATGATAGTCTTTAATTTTATGTATTTCCTTTATGTTTGTAAATATGTATTTTATCATTTTTTTCCATGATTATGTAATTTATTTAATTTCAAAACTAGCCTGAGAAAAAAGGATAAAATCATAAATTTAATTTAAAATTTCATATTAACTTAAGGTATAAATAATAGTAGGCTTTTGAACCACTCTAGTTTTGGCACTACGAGGTATTTCCTAATTCTGATTGGGTGGTGACTCCTACCTTGTAGTGCCTAACTTACTCTTTTTGGGCTTAATTGATTAGGAATGACTAAGGATTCCTCTAATTGCCTTCTCCTTTTTTGGGACTTGAGATGTGAGATTTAGGTTAAGTCTTTGGTTGTTTCAATTTGACTAGCCTCGAAAAGAAAGGGACACAAACATTAGGCCTACCCTTACTCTCAAGGTAGGGTAGTTCAGTCACACAAGGATCACTCTTTTTAGAGCCAGGAGTGTAGCTGATTAACAAAACTGATTAAACAAGTTTGGAGCAACTTAGTCTATCTAGTTTCTTTGCCAATTAGCTACATTCATTCCCCTCCCCCTTAAGCCAAGTAGGCTAGTCATGAAATGTCTTTGTCTTATGCCAATATGGTGAGTCCTATGCCGTCGAACTTTTTGGTCATAGTTCATGTTGTGGTACCAGCTTAAAGAAAAGTTTCTAGCTGCTCCGGCCTAAGGAAATCATCTCTTAGACTTTCTCTTTTCATGGTTGTGTGTCCTTCCAGCCTTAAAGCAATAAATGGTACTTTGGGTGAAGAGGCCAAATTAATTACTAAAAAAAGAGGTGCTAGGGCTAGTGCGATGCCTTTTATATATAATGAATATCCCTGTCTAAGTGGAGGCATTTTTAGTGCCTTTTCTTGGGGGTTTATGGACCCTCATGTATCTCACCAAGCATGGTCTTTTGTTTAATTGTCTTTATTAAGCTAAATTCTAGGCCTGAATAAAGTATTTGAGGCTGAGTAGCTGAACTATTTAGAGTAAGACTCAAAAGTGGTAAAAGAAGTAACTAGTTCCTACTTCTTGAAAAGAAGAAAAGGATTAGTGTCTTCCTTGATTTTTAACTCTCTCAACCAAGGTAGCTATGTACCTTCCCACTTTAGTGATTTTAGAAGTGTCAAGCCACTATACCAATAGGTGCAAGAGCATAGCATTTTGGTTCACTTAGGTAGTGTTTCATACATTGCCTTTATGTAAAAACTCCCTAAAGGTTCTAAACAATCTTAATTGATCATCCATTCTGGTTGGTTTCATCTATCTCAACCCTCTTTCTTGGCCTCTCTTTCAGGTTGATTGGCCTTTTATAGCTACCTATGGGTGAAAAATTAGGGGAGTTGTTTTTATTGTTTTAGATGCCCTAATAACATACTTAGCTTCTTAATAAATTTATAATAATTAATAAGGAAAGGCTAATCCTACAGGGATGAAAATGAAACTGTTATTCTTACCATTTCATTTTAAATGCAATGGACAGTTAGGAGATACACTAGCTAGTTTAGCCTAGGATGCTTTTGAATCAAAAGACATTAAACAACAAGTACCTAAGCTACAAGAAAATAGGAAAAGCTATAACTGCTATAACTAAAATGCTAATAGACTAAAAAGATTAAGGCATCAGAGAAAAAGAATGATTTGACTCCTTAATTACCAAGTATAGATAAGGTTGCTAGGAATAACCCTCTTTTTTAGAAGATTAAGGGATATAGTGTAAGCATATGATCTTTAATCCTTACTTGGAAAGAAGACTTATATAGTCTAGTTTAAAAGCTTTAGAATAAAGCTAGCTATCACTCTTTTTTGCTACCAATAGATCGAGATGATAATTGACACTAGCATTTAGTTTATATGAATACATGAAAAAATGCCTTGAAATCGCATGGTTAGGGTAGCAAACTAATGCTTAGACTCTTAAGATTACTCGAAATTCTTGCTAAATCTTATGCAAGAAACCCTAGTGTTTTAGAAAACACTTTTTGCTAGTGTTCTCTCACTCTCATTCCAGATTGAACCACTTATCACTTACTCTTTTTTTCAATCCTTTAAGACTTTAAGATATGTCCTAAAAAAAGCATTTTTTTCCTGAGAATTGTCATGATATAAAGGGCATAAAGTTAACCCAACATTAAAGAAAGAGGTTCAAAAGTATAAACTAAAAGCCGATAGTTAAGTAGATGTAGCGGAGGATGTTGAAGCTGATCCTGATTCTATTGATGAGTGGAAAGAATTCCCTTCCCTTGATAAAGGATATGAGAGAAGATGTTACCAATCTGGACCTTTGGTAAAGTAGGACATAGAAGCTCTTAGAGAGGAAAGCCCAAATCATAAGCTAAAAGCAGAATAGTTCCCAGTTTTGAAAGAAAAAACTAGGTCTTAAGATTGGAATAAGTTCCCAACCGCAATAGAATAAGTTAAAACTTGAAAAGGATAAGAAGAAATGGCATAAAGCTAAGCAAAAGAAAGTTACATATCTTTAAGATCGAGATAAAGAATTCTTCTGAGAATATGGCTATTGAGTTTAAGGTGGCACTATTCAACTAACTAAAGGTAGAGGCATTTATGAAAAGGGGTTTACTATCTCAACAAAGACTTCAATGGATAAGAGGTAACTAGCTACTAGATGAAAAAGAAAGGGGTTTACCAATAGATCAATAAGTAGTTAAGGGGGAACTAGTCCTACTACTAAGCCATGATCAAACTCTTCCTTTCTAGTTACATTGGCTTGGCCTTTTAGACAAGCCAATAGCACATGACCAAGAGTTTCTACACCTATGAGCTAAGGCACCACCCTTCTTTCTGACCTGGATTGGAAGAATTGTCCACATACTAAGGTTTTAGGTGTTCATGAGTAGTTTTTATCAATGATCCCTTGAGGTTTTCTCCTTTGAGATGGCTTTTGCCCTTGACAAAAGACTTTCCCTATGTTAGAGCTCTTTGGACTGGACTAATTGCTTCGATTCCACTCATGCTAGCTCATAACTTCACTCCTCAATCACTTTATCTTTTTAATGATATGGGAAAGGAATGATAATTAGGCTTAATTAGTTGTTTAAGAGCATCGACATCTATTTGGTATAAAATAATGACCTAATCTCCTTGCTTTCAATGGTTACTTAGGGCAAAAGGCTAAAAAATGATGGAAATGCCCCTAAGATGAGAATCCCATTAAAATGAAAAGTCCTTAGTCTACATACATTAGTAGTAGGTTATGCTCCTATTATTAAAAGGGAGTTATCCTCCTAAAAATCCTTCCCTTGGTCGAGTTGGCTAAAGCTCAAATCTATCCTCATGGAAGAAGGATGGGATATCGGCTGTGAGATAGAGTCTTTCTTGTCCACCTCCACCTTTTGATGTTGTTGACACCTATTAAGACCTTTGACCTTTATTCGTTACTTTTTAGCATAAACTGTATAGTTCATTGCACTCACCCTTTATTTATGTTATCATTTATGACCCTTGAATGGAAGATAAAAGACTTGATTAAGCAAGTTATCTGTCAGGCCTCGTTGGGTAATTGTTTCGATAGAGGCAAGGAGTACCACTAGACTATCCCACTAGTGATCCTACTTTAATGACATTCTTGTAATACATAAAAAAAGTATATCGATCCTATAGGAGTAGTTGCCATAGTTTTGATTGATAGAGATCTTTATTCTTAAAAGAAAGGGCAAGCACTAAACATAAGAATGATTAAAGAAAGGCCAAAAGGTGGGCATTGTCTCATATCATGACATAGATTTAGCTGCATAGCAAACACTCCTCATATCTACCTATATCAATCTTTCCCCTTACTTTCATTTCTTTCAGTAGAACTAGTTTTAGTTCCTTTTCTCAATCAAAAGAAGGGAATACAACCTTGATCGATCAAGTTGTCAAGTGAAGGCACTAACAAAAAAGGGAAATGTGCAAAATGGAAAGAAAGATGGATCTTTTAATATGATGTGCAAAATTAGGCATAGGCATTTATTTTGTATTACAAGGTTGGGCCAAAAATCATATAATAGAAAAGTAATGGAGAATAAGAAGGGACTTATAAGGGTATGAATGAATCAAAATGGTACTAATGAATAATGAGTCACAGATTGACTTTTGCATATAGGTTGCTTATGCACTATATTAACTAAAAGATTGAGTAGCTATCCATTATAGAATGGTAACAGCCTATCATGCTTCCTACTATCACATATTAGCTATTAACATGGATGTTTGCTTACATACGAGATTTTAGAAAGAGAGTTGGAACTAACAGTTGATATTATATAGCATAGGCATTGTTAACAAATTATTATTTTTAGTGTACTTCATATTTGTCTAATGAGAGAGCAGTTGTCTACACTTGATTCTAAATGGATGCCCACATAAAGTAACCCAAGGGTGGAGCCCTTAGTGGTCTATCCCACTTGAGGGGTTTGAAATCATAATAGACTTACTGTAATTCACTTTCAAGAGGAAAAATGGTAGTTACCACATGTGATTGATTTAAATTGATGAAAACAATCACCTTATGAATGTGGATAGACTAACCTTGAGGTAAAGCTCAAAGTTAGGGACTCCTGTCAATGACTAAAAGTGTCCTATAATGGGCTAGGCATGTATATAAGTATAGAATGGTTCATTTGAAGTTTTTACTACTCTTAAGTGTAATTTTACTCTTATAAAAGTTATTGTTAGAAGTATGTCAGGTCATAAAAGATATTATTAATCTAATATCAATCTTCTATGGATTGATCATGACTATTCTACTAGGTTTATACCTGCTCATCTTGTTCTGGATTTTGCTTTTTCCCTTCCTTTTGATTTTTGGGTGTTTTAGTTCACATTCTATTAATGCCCGAACAGACTAGTGATATATTATACAGCTAACTAGAAATCTAAGAAAACACTTAGTTAAGAGGGGGGAACCCTAAATCTCTCTCTAATAAAAAAAGATAATTAGACTAATAATGGTTTAGAGTAGGAAAAAGTAAGAGGGGATGGGATCCCCTATGGTTAGAGTAACTAGCCTATAAGGTTAGCGAGGTTCCTGTGCCAAAGCTATTGTATTGTTTACACCAATAATAGCTTTTGATCTCATTCATATTTCAATAAAAAAATAGGTAGGTCCTCAGATTAACTAATCATTTTAGGCTTTTCCTGAGTACTGAGGAATGGAAAGCTTTTTCTTAAATGAGGGGAGTTTACCTTCGTAAGTGCTAGGGAAAAATATCTCATAAAAAGGTGGGAAGGGTTCCTAATGTTATCCTATTCTACCTGGGGTATAGGGTGGGGAACCTATCACGATCTACTAAAAGGAAAGTAGACTCATATTGGTTCGAATCCAATTTGTGAGATTAAAAAGAGGGTGTCCTATCTGATTTAGATTATGCCAATGGCTAATGGTATTCTTCTCTGATCTAGGATGAAGAGGAGCACTTTGACCTATCCCTCTTTTTTCTCCGGATATCGAGACCCTTTACTTATCCTTCAAAGAATCCCTCACTGACAAACTTGTGGCTTTTAACTCTTATCCTTAGCCCTATTCTTCTTGGACATTTGTGTTAACTGGGTAAGGATGATAGGTCAAATGGTTCTTAAATTAGGTATTAAACCATGTCTCCCTTCTGCTGCAACCTTTGCCTCTATCTCTAATTTTAAGTCTCAATCTTAAACTCAAATAGATGCTTAGCTATTATTCTTGATGTTGAGATATGAGGACATTCTACTTGTGGCTGGGGACTATTGAAAATTAGATGATCTATCTTTCGTTGAGTTTCCCCTTAATTAAAAAGTATAGTAAGGTCCCCAATAGGGTTAATGCCATGTAGCCAAGCAGGTACTAGTTAGAACTAAGCACCAATCTGAGTATTATCCACCACCCAATCACTTAAATCTATTCCCACCTTTACATGCTTGTTAGATTAGAGGTAGGCTTGTTAGTGTAACACCCCCTACCCGTTCTCCCTGAACGGATAAGGTGTGTTACTCTCCTATACCCGTGTGCCTGTAATCCGGGAGTATCGCTGTCAGGCGCTACCAGACATTTCTTAATATTCGGGCAACATAACGGCTGCCCTGTTACCTAACCCAAATTCTAAACCTGCAAGAAAATCACTTCTAAACAATATGCAACCATCACATACTCCATTCTACCCTCTAGTCCTCCAAATCTCAGTCAACATTCATCAGCACATTCAATCACA
>CANXYI010083930.1:0-14025 GCA_948208565.1 Hura crepitans
CTATATATGGAAGGGGAAAGTCATCCTTTAGACATGCCTTGTTTAGGTCTCGATAATCCATGCACATCGTGACCCTACCATCCTTTTTGGGTACTGGTACTATATTGGCAAGCCATACGGGGAATACTATCTCTTCAATGAACTTTGCCTCGAGCAGCTTAACTACTTCCTCTTTCACTTTCTCTGCCCATTCAAGTCTCATTCTTTTAAGCTTTTGTCGTACTTAGGTGACATGGTTATGCATTGGTATGGCATGTAATGCAATTTCTTTGTCAATGCCCAGCATGTCATCGTAATTCCAGGCAGAAATCCTTTCATATTTTTCTGTAATCTTTCAAACTTTTCTCGTTCTTACATAATAGTATCATGGGCAATTAATACATTCTTTGGTCGTTCATTAGTTTCGAGATTAAAAGGATTAGTTTTAATGCAATTAATGTAAAAAATGCTCATGTAATGATCATGTGGATGTATATTATCATCGAGAGAAAAATCACACAAATAAGTAAATTCATTATTCACTTTATTAGAAAGATAATTGTTTACCTCAAAGCGGTCACAAAGGTACAATTTATCAGTAAACAAATCAGCATCTTTTAATTCAGGCATGTCCTCAGAAATGGCAAAGTAGACTTCTTCATCCATAGGCAGCTTTGGAAAAACTTCCTCTGTCCACTGCACTTGAGTGAGATGTCCAGCCTCCCAATCTACCACATCAGCAAATATTTCGAACCTCGGCTTGCAGCATCCCTCTATTATGGTAGGCTCTGGAGTTCTATCATATTTGGTATCCTCTTGCTTGATAAAGTAGTCTTAAAGTAAAGAGAGATTATAGTTATTATATTTTTTTATGTTATGAAATATTAGAAATAAATGAACAAAAAAGAGAAGGAAATGATTGGGCTTAGAGCCAAGTTGTAGTTTAGGAAACTAAAACTAGGGTTTTCCAAAATTGGACACCAGTCTATTTTAGGAAACTAAAACTAGAGTTTCAAAAAATGAGCCCTATTGGTTGAACATTTTCAATCTAATTTTTTTTGGACCTTTTAACAACTAAAAGGGCCTTATGTTATATCATTACAAGGTTGATTATATGCCTTTGATAAGCAATAGACCTAATAGGCCTTAATCAATTTACACATAGACCGATTCTTAAGACTATAGGTGCAAGGCCTAAAGAACCCATGCATGTGGCTATCCTATGGGCTAGTCAAGATAAGTTTTTAAGGGATAAAAGAAAACTAAGATTGTATATATTAGAGTCTAAATAGTCATTAAATATCAGCTGCCAAATATTGATAAAAAATCATGCAAAAGCTCTCATTTCTCTCTATAAGCTTTTCTTCTTCTCTATACATTCTTGTATATTATCTACTAGCACCTGATAAGTTGCATAGCCTCACTCTTTAAGTGTGTTATCTTGATAGCTAAGAGGTATTCCTAATAAGGGATCACTATGGTTTGCTATAACCCGATCAGAAAAGCATTTGAAATCGAGTTGTTGTATTTATTTAAGGCAAACACTTTTACATTACTAGTTTAGTATGTAAATAATAGTTTTGATGCTTTTAGATTGAATATTATTTATTGGTTTTTGAGAAACATTCAAATTGTGATATACATGGCCTAAAAAACCAACAATTTTATCAAAGCTTAGTTCTCGAAAGAATCAAAACAATTGAAAATGCTTATTATAGTTGATTAAATAAAAAAAAGATTTTTTGATTTTTTTTATTTTGTGGTGCCTTGTGATTTAAATTTTTTTATTGATCAAATCAATTTTAATAAGATTAATATGGATTTGACATGTTTTGAAATTAAATTCAACTTTGTGTAATAAAATAATATGATTAAAGAAATAAAAACTCTCATATTTGCATAGAAGGCCTATGCAGATAAAGATGGCCTCTTTTTAGGTTATCATGCATGATTGAATTAATTGTAATTTTTGATAATTTAATTTGATATATGTTAAATTAAAATTAGATTTTCATTCATGATATATGTGAGTGAAAATTATTTTTTAGGTGTAACTCTTGTTAAATTTGGCTTCATGAATAGTACATCTCTAGCTATTATGAGAGTTCCTAAGTAATGGGCCCTACTAAAGTGACCTATAATGGAGTACTAGTCATGAAACTTCAAAGGGCAAAATAAGGCATGAAATAAAGGACTTGGAAGTAGCCATTGAACTAGAAAATTCTTTTACATCGATATCTAGTAGATAGTGACCTTAATTTGTGCTGTGATATAAAAAGGTCAGGATATGGTTGAACTAACCTAAAAGTAACATAAGCTAAAGGAAAAAAATTCTAACTAGTCTAATGGTTAAGAAAGCATAATTTTCTAACATCGATAAGTATTTTTTTTGAATTTCTTATTTATGCAGTTGAAAGCTAAACAAGTTTCCATTGGCTTTTTGGCACAAACTATGATGAGTCCTTTAATTGTGAAATTTTATAGTATTTGGTACCTTAAAAAGTAATTTGAGTGATTATAAAGTTTAAGAAAAAAGTTTTAAATTTTAAGACATATTAAGGAAAACATTTGATTCTTAGATTGTTATGTGATTAAGTTATGGTAGTCCATGTGTTTAATATATAAAGGTGGGATATTGTCAATGTGACACGCCAAAACACAACTTCATCTTCTTCCTCACCTTAGGTTGGCTAATGCCACCTCTATAGATAGTCCTTCCCCATTTTTCTTTAAAATACCATAAAAATCTAATTGAAACCCTTTAATATTATACTCAAATTGATCGTCATCACATTTAGATTCCAATTTTGGTGTTTATTTCATGAGAAAATTGAGTTTTTATGGAAAGGTGAAGACTTTAATCTTTGTTTGAAAACACACAGGAAAGGTAAGCATATATTTGGGGTTCTATTACTTTTTTATTGATATTAAGGGTGCTTAGAACTATGATAAGGGTGCTATTTTTGAGTTTTGATTCGTGTAGATTTTTCTAGGAATTTTTCTAACCTATTACTTATTTTTGAACATAGAGAAAGAGGAATAGAGGTATGCTAAGGGAAAAGAGAACCTGTAAATTGATATTTGAGGAACTAAGAAATAACTTTGTAAGTGTACTTAGTAAAATACATGTAACTTTCCATGTTTATGCATTTTCAAGTTTGTATATCATTATGGAAGTTTTAAGTTTAGAAATTTAAATGGTCCTAAAATAATTACAATGGTATAATAAGGTATAATATATGCTAAATAATTTAAAATACTAGAGAACAAATGATGAAACACTCATATGGAAGAAATGTACACTTAGCCTTATGTTATATGTAAAAAAGGCAAAATAATTTTAGGCAATATGGGTAAAATGTGTATAATTGAGGCACATTTGGATAATTAATTTTTGAATAATTTTTGATGGAAAAGAATGTAGTATGTTTGAAATATGGTGCAGTATACATGTGTTGTGTGTATGCATTTTCGTATGCACATGTATAAGTTGCATACAGAATGTAATAAGATAATAACTACATTGTATGAATAATTGTGATGTCAATTATGACTATGGAACATATGTTTTCAAATGAGAAATCTGTATGGATCATATTGGTATCAATGAGGTAAGGAAGGATGTGAATGTGATTACATGTTAAGTATAATTATCATGCAATGTAGAAGTATATAAAGTAAAGTGTCGAAAGCCCATATGTGTTAGACAACCTACTGGATAGGTTGATCAGTTAACTAGGGAGTTAGCAGCTACTAGATATTTGTTATTTTTTATATAAGTCTAGTCACCATCAGGTCAATTTAAGCCATCGCACATAAACATATAGTGTTTTGTTCTAATATATTTTGCATTGATATATCTTGATGATTTATGCAAGAGCAACAACTGGTAAGTCTAATAAAACCATTGCATATAATTTCATATGGGTATAGTTCCAGGGAGGTTAAATAGGATCACTGCACATTTATGATAACCTATTGTGCTAGTGCAGTAGATATTAGGTAAAAAATATAGGCCACTATAATTCTTGATCCCAACGTCTAGTATTGGGATTTTTTATTATGAAATATGGGCTAATCTACTAGTTATGTAAGAAACTAAAATTTTATTTATTATATAATGAATAAAACACTTGATAAATGTAACTTAAGTAGGCATATGTTATGATTGGAATAAGTTAATGTGACAAGTTTAAGTGCATAAATAATGAGCATAACAATGTGTGTGCATTTGGTAAGTTATGATTGCATGGCACTACATGCTTAATGTGCATTTGTCTCCTTTATGTGTAAGCATATTTTATTGAATACACCACAAATTTTTATGCTTAATGCATCAAATTTTTCTATGTGTAACTAATAGATAGATAGCTATAGCTATCCTCAATAGTAGCAGTGCAGTGTAAATGAGTTATTCCCTAATGTTTTGGTGTATTTTTGTTTTATAATGTGATTGAATATTATATGTAATTGGCACTCATATGTAAACATAATAAGACTAGAATATCATGATATTTATTATGCAAAATTGTATGTTGAAATGTAAACTTATATTATACTGGTTATGTTCTTATGACTAGTATGCATGTAGATGTGATTGCATGTCTGATATGACTGCTTAAGAGGTTGAGATGAGATAAGGGCCAGAAGGGTCTAGGATGTTGGTTGATGATTGAGATGATATATAAGAGTTAGTTTCTATAGATTTTATTTTGGGATATGTTATGATATAGCCGTTATGCTATTGTAATTTTATTGTAACAAGATAGATATGATAATATGTATGATTTTCATATAAAAGGGTTTTAAAGAGATAATTGTAATGTTAAGATAAGTTAGTTTTTTTTTTGTCATGTCATATTTGAATTGGTAATGGTTTGGGTAGTAGGTGTCATAATGCGGTGTCCTTCATTTGGATCCAGCTACTAGGTTCAGGGAAAGATATTACATTTAGTGGTATTAAAGGTTAGCTCTAGGTATTTTTTGGTGCATTAGATTGTATAAGAGTGCTATAGGGTTGATATGTATATGCTTCATAAGACACTGGGCTACTTGAAGCTGAAGTTTATTTTTCGATTGAGGTTGCAAGTCAATGAAGAAGATGAGGTACAAAGTTATACCCTAGCAATAATTAATGAGTTAAAATGTGTAGAATCTTTAATGCCTAGTGATACAACACAATCAACACCTATGTAGTTGGTACAATCACTAATAGCATAGATGTAGCAAATGGTAGACTTATTGAGATAAACGATTATAATAACTATTCCACAATAACCACTAGTGCCACAACCACTAATTTAATGGCAATAACCATGACATGCACTTTAAAAAGCTTATTTAGAATTAGTTAAAAAGATGGGAGCTATTGATTTTGAGGGAGGAGATATAGATGATGCTACTAAGGAAAAATACTAATTGGAATGAATGGAAAGGATTCTGGAGTAACTGAAATACACTCTAAAATAGTGTTTTATTTGAGCCATATCACTATTATAGGTTGAGGCATACCTTTGGTAGAAAATAGTTCTAGAACGTTAAGCTACAATTATTGTGACTTGGGAGTTTTTCATATAGGAGATTTAGACAAAAAGCATCACGTAGACTTCTATAGAAATGAGTAGACAAGAGCTCCTTAATGTGAAACAAATGGGATGATCAATTACAAAATATAAGAAGGAGTTCTCCAGATTGAGCATATATGCAAGGGAGATAATCCCTACTATAGAAGATAAATGTAGAAGGTTTAAAAAAGGCCTTAACACAAAGAATAGACAATAGATGGAAGTGAACAAGATTAGTTACTTTGCCAAGTAAGTCATGACGGCATATGTTATGAAGGATATACTAAAATAGTTAAAGGATAATTTGTAAAAAAAAATATTTCTTTCACTACAGGATAGACTAGTTTAGCTCTATAAGTGACCAAGACATAGAAAGTGATTCTAAGTGTTTAATAATCACAAAGGATAGCTCAAGTATAAAGGTCTAGGCTAATAGGGTAATTCAGACCACGTTAGTAGAGATCGACTTCTAGGGTACTAGTTTTCATAGCAAGGAGTACATTTCTTGCTTATCAGATGTGTGGAAGGAGACATGGAGGAGTTTGCTTGAGAACCATTTTAGATGTATGTTATCAATGTGGATCCATGAGGCATTATCGAAAAGATTGACTAAAGAAGGTAGATAACTCCTATCAACTACAAGATTCATCATTAGCCCCAACTAGAAGCTAAAGAGATAATAGCAGAGAAAAAGCTAATGGCAGTTAAAAGCCTAAAAAAATACTAGTCAGATGATAGAGTCTTATTCTATAGCATAACAATATGTTATTAAAGCTTAAAAGGATACAGACACAGTAGATGTTATTGTTGTTACATTTTATTTCTTTGATTTACCTATTTTAGAGTTAATTGCTTCAAGCTCCATATATGTATATATATCTAATACACTAGCATAATAAAGAGGCTTACAATCAGAATCTCTAGACATAGAAATCATGTATAGTAATTCGATAGGACAACATGTGACTATTGATAGAATATGCAAGAATTGTCCATTGAAGGTCTAAGGATAGATTTTTCCTTTGAATCTTATTAAATTACCTTTCAATGAGTTTGGTGCCATGCTGGGTATCGATTGGTTGTCTAGACATCATGCTATGATGGATTGTAGATAGAAAAGGCTTACTCTTTAGGCAATAGATGGAGATGAAATAACAATTGTTAGTGAAAGGATAGACTTTCTGTCTAATCTTATTTCTACAATGATAGAATAATGCATGATCAAAAAAGGTTTTGAAACATATTTTGCATATGTGGTTGATATAAAAAAGGTAAAACATGATATTAGTTAGATACTAGTAGTGGTAGAGCTTTTTGACGTTGTTCCAAAGTTTTTTAATGTTCTTCTGGATGAATTGCTTGGAATACCCCCAGAGTGTGAGCCTGAATTTGCCATTGAGGTATATCTAGGCATAACCCTAGTTTCAATAGTCCTTTAGAGAATGACTCTCATAGAATTATAAGAATTGAATGTGCAGTTACATGAGTTATTAGATAAAAGGTTTATTAGACCTAGTGTTTCCCTATGGGGAGTGCAAATACTATTTGTAAAGAAAAAATATGGTTCCCTGAGACTTTGTGTTGACAACATGTAGCTATAAAAAGTGATGATTAAGAATAAATACCCTATTCCTTATATCAATGATTTGTTTAATTCACTCAGAGGAGCAGGTGTATTTTCAAAGATTGACTTGAGATATGGGTATTATCAACTCTAGATAAAGGAACTTAGTGTGCCTAAAATAGCTTTTTACACCAAATATGGGCATTATGAATTTTTAGTGACGCCTTTTAGGCTAATTAATGCCTCAATGGCATTCATGGATTTAATGAACAAGATATTCAGACTATATTTTGATCAATTTGTTGTGGTGTTCATTGAAGATATTCTAGCGTACTCCAAGACTCGAGATGATTATGAATAACATCTTAGGCTAGTAATACAGACTTTTAGTGAGAAATAGCTTTATGCCAAAATGAGAAAGTGTAAATTTTGCTTGGATAAAGTAGCATTTTTGTCATATATTACTTTAGCTAAATGAATCATGGTAGATCCAAATAAGAATAAGGCTATATTAGAATGGAAACCTCTAAGAAATGTGATAGAGAGTAGAAAGGGAAGCCTATTAAGCATGAAATTAAAGTAAATAGATGTTTGTACTATAGTGATAGGCTATGTGTGACTATTGTAGAGGACATTAAGCTATAAATATTGTAAGAAGCTCATAATTCACCTTATGTTATGCATCCTAGGAGCATAAAAATATTTTTTGATTTGAAGCCATATTATTGGTAGCTTAGAATGAAGGAAGATATAGTTAAGTATATGGCTAGATGTCTTACCTATCAATAAGTGAAAGTAAAACACTAGATTCAATTTAGATTGCTTTAACCTACAGCAATACCATAGTGGAAATGGGATAGAGTTACAATGGATTTTGTGGTTAGATTACCTATGACCAACAACAAATGTGATGTTGTCTAGGTAATTATGTATAGATTAATAAGGACAACACACTTTATTATTGTTAGAATGGATTATTCACTAAAGAAACTTACTCAAATATACATAGATATGATTGTGAAGTTACAAGTAGTTCTAATATCCATTATATTTGGTAGAGACTTGAGATTCACATCAAAGAATTAGGAAAAGTTGCATAATACTTTGGGTACTCATCTTTCATCTAATACTGCTTTTCATCCACAAATAGATGGCTAATCAAAGTGGGTTATTTAGGTGCTTAATGATTTGAATCTAATTAAGATCAATAACTATCAATGGCAGAATTTGCATACAAAAATAGACATTAAATAAGTTTAGGAATGGAAACTTATGGAGCTTTATATGGAAGAAGATGTTGGATTCCTTCTATTGGAGTGAAGTGGGTGAAAATAATCTAATGGGACCGACTTTGGTAAAAGATGCAAAAGAAAAAGTTAAGATTATCAAAGATCTATCTAAAGTAGCTTCAAACATGTAGAAATCATATACAAATTTGAAAAGAGAACTGATTGAATATAAAGTAGGAAATAAGGTTTTACTTAATGTGTCACCTTAGAGGAAAGAATTGAGGTTTGGCAAAAAAGGGAAGCTGAGTCTAAGATTCATTGGTCCATAGGAGATAATAGAACATGTGGGACCAATTGCACATCAATTAGCATTGCCACTGGAGTTAGATAAAATTCATGATATTTTTTATATTTCCATGCTAAGGCAATATGGATCATATCTTTGTCATATGATAGGAGTAGAAGAAGTATAGGTATAGCTAGATCTCTAAAACAAAGAACAACCAATTTAAATTTTTTCATATGAAGTGAAAATATTATGTAATAAAGTAGTGCTATTAGTAAAGGTGCTATGTAGGCATCATAGCTTAGAAGAAACAACTTAGGAAAGCGATCAAAAGATGAAGGAGCAATATCCATATCATTTTGAACTAGGTAAATGTCAATGATGAAATTTCTTAAAAGGGAAAGAAATATAAGGCTCGTAAATTCTTACTTAGTTAATAGTACTTCTTGAGTAATGATTAGGTTGCTTAAGTAGTGGCCACACTAAAGTGACCTTGAGGGGAGTGCTAGTCATAAAACTTCAAAGGGCAAAATCAGGCATGAAATAGAAGAATTTGAAGTAGCCACTAAACATGAAATTTTTTTACATTGATATCTAGTGGATGGTGACCATAATTTGAGCTGTGATAGATAAAGGTTAGGATGTCCTTCAACTAGCTTAAAAATAACATAAGGTAAAAGTCAAAAAATTCTAACTAGTCTAATAATGAATAAATCATAATTTTCTCACATAGATAAAAATTTCTTTTGAATTATTTATTTACACAATTGAAATGTTAAACATGTTTCTTTTGGCTTTTTGGCACAAACTTTGATGAGTCCCTTCATTGTGAAATTCTAGAGATTTTAGTGTCTTGTGATGTATTTTTGGTGATCATAAAGTTTAAGAATAAAATGAGAAGATTTGAGCATAATTGTAAGAAAACTGACTGTTGGATCGTTAAATGATTAACTCATGGTCATCTATATGTTTAATATTTAAAGTTAGGCTTATGTGAGTGTAACAGACCAAAACAATCATTTCATCTTCTTCCTCCCCTAAAGTTTGCTATGCCACCTCCATTGATAGCCCTCCCCTATTTTTCTTTCAAATACAATAAAAATCTAAGTGAAACCCATAAATATTATGCTCAAACCAATCGTCATCACATCTTGATTCCTATTTTGGTTTTCATTTTGAGAGAAAAGGGTATTTTCATGGAAAAAGAGATGATATCAAAGTTTGGGTTTTGAAAACCCAAAGGCAAAGTAAACATATTTTTGGAGTTATAATATTTTTCTATGATATTATGGGTGCTCAAAATTATGGTATAGGTGTTATTTTTATGTTTTTATTTGTGTAGATTTTTTTATGAATTTTCTAACCTAGTACATGTTATGAAACTTAGAGAATGAGGAAGACAGGTAGGATAAGGGCAAAGAGAAGTAGTAGAGTGATATTATGGACACTGAGAAATTGCTCTGTAAATGCATTCATTTAAATATATGCAAACTTTCCATGTTTATGCATTTTCAAGTTTATATATCATTACGGAAGTTGTAAGTTTAATTGTTTAAGTAGTCCTAAAATAGTTATAGTGATATAATAAGGTTTAATTTATGCAAAATAAGTGAATATAATAGAGAAATTATAATAAAATACTTTTATGGATGAAATGTACACTAGTCGTATGTTATGTGTAAAAAGGGTAAAATGGTAATTTTAGACAATATGTGTAAAATGTGATTAATTGACCTACATTTGGATAATTAATGATTTTAGAATATTGTTTGATGGAATAGAATATAGCATGTTGGAAATGTGGCACATTATACTGTGTTGTGTGTATGCATTTTTGTGTGCACATGAATATGTTGCATGTAAGATATAATGAAAGAATAGTTACATTTTATAAGTAATTGTGATATCAATTATGATTATGGAACATAAGTCTTCAAATGTGAAATATGTATAGATTATCTTGGTATCAATGAGGTAAAGAAATACATGAATATGATTACGTGTTACGCATAAAGGTCATGTAATGTAAAAATATTTAAAGTAAAGTGTCGAAAGCCTTTATGTGTTAGACAACCAACTACGTATGTTAACCGATCAACTAGAGAGTTAGCAACTAATAGATATTTGGTATTTTTGATGCAGGTGTAGCCACCATCATGTCCATTTTGGCAACAACATAAAAACATATTGTATATTGTTATAATCTATTTTATATTAATATATCTTGATGATTTATATATTTCTAGCCACTAATAAGCCTAACAAAAGCACTACACATAATTTCATGTGAGTGTAGCTATAGAGAGGTTCAATAGGATCACTGTATATTTGTGATAGCCCATTATGCTAGCGCAATAGCTGTTGGGTCCAAAATGTGGCCCATTGCACATCATGATCCTGATGTCCAATATTGGGATTCACGTATGTCCGATATGGGCTAATCAGCTAGTTTTATAAGAAATTAAAATTTTGTGTACTATAAAATGAATAAAAGACTTGGTTAAAATGTATAGGCATATGTCGTAATTGGAATAAGGTAAGGTGACAAGTTTATGCTCGTAAACAATAAGTATAACAATATTTGTGCATTTGGTAAGTTATGATTGGATGGCATTGCATACTTAATGTGCATTTATATACCCATACATGTAAGCATAGTTTATTGAATAAACTATAAACTTTTATGCTTAGTGCTTAATTTTTTATATTCATTGGGAGTAGATAGACAGCTACAACTAGCATCAATAGTAGCAGTGCAGTGCCGATGAGTTATTTACAAGTGTTTTTCTATATTTTTGCTTTATAGTGTGATGTAATATTATATATAGTCAGCACTCATATGACGACATAGTAGGACTAGAACATAATGATATGTATTATGCAAAATGGTATGTTAGGATGTAAACCAATATTATGCAGGCTATGTTCTTATAACTTGTTCATGTGTGGATGTGATTGCATGTCATGATATGACTACATGGGAGATTGTGAAGAGATAAGGGCTAGAAGGGTTTAGGATGTTAGTTAATGATTTAAATGATATAGAAGTGTTATTTTTAATAAGATTTATTTTGGGTTCTGTTATCATGCAACCTTTTATGCTGTTGAAATTTTTTTGTAACAGGACATATGATAATATTTATGATTTTCATATAAAATGGTTTTAAGAGTGTCCATACCCATTTTCATCTGGCTAAATATTATTTAATTGTTAAATTTTTTATCATTTGCTTATATTCAAAACATATGTTGTTACTTTTGTCAAACAACTAAGGTATTATTACTATTAATAATGAAAGAAATCATCATTTTCGTAAAAAAAAAAGGAATAATAAAGTATTATTATCATTATTATTACTGTTATTATTAATCATCATATTAAGTTTAATTATTTTGGATGTTTAATCAAGTTATCATAAGAATATGTTGATGCAAAATATGATAAAATATGAAGTTATTCTAAAATAATAACATATGATAATGAATTAGAAAAATAAGTAATCAAAAGAAAAAAAAAGAGAAAAAAAAGTTATTAACTAATTACTTATTAGAAATAAAGAAAATTAAATAAATTACAACAAAAAAAATTAATTACAACCTAAAATAAAAATTATTAATTAAATTTAAAAAAAGAAAATATTAAATTAATTACAACCCTAAAGAAAAATAAACATAAAAAAATTAAAATTAATTACAATGAGATATAAAAAAAATAATAATAAAATATTACAAGGATTGCTGGGTTGGCCCAAGCCCAATAGTCCATGGGCCACAAGCCCAACCTAGCCCATTACAGTAGCAAACAGCAACCCCTGCAAGAAGAAAAAATCAAGCAATGAACAGTAAATAAACAGTAAAAATACTATTCAATGAAATTACAAAAATGACACTAAAAAAATCTATAAAAGCCAGATTTTTGGAGACAAAAAAGGGGGCTGAGAAGGGCGGAGTAAAGGGAGATCTGTAAAGAAAAAAAACTAGATCTAGGAGAAAAAATGATCTGGTAAGGAGATTTTGAGAGAAAAAGAGAGATCTGTGAAGGAAGAAAAACTAGATTTGGGAAGAGTAAAAGATCACACTAAAAATCAAAGAAGAAAAGAAAGATAGAGCAGAAATAGAAATAGGAAATGCAGTAAGTGATTAATACAGAAATAGAATAGAGCAGAAAAGGAAAACTAAAGCAAAGCAAAAAAAACACAATAAGAAAAATGCAGGAAAAACAGTAAAATACCCAAATTTCAGCAATAACAGGTGTGTTTTCCTAATTTATTCTGGATATTTTCCCCTTAAATTATTAAGAGTCAGATATGATTCTTTTAATTTAAGGGAGGTCATTGTTTGATCTAAACAATATCTTAGTTCATTAATTTGTTGGAATGATTCCTTCTCTATAGCATTATAGGAAGTCAGGGGTTGATTTCCTATATTATTGGAGAGGACTAGTATGTGATCTAGTTTAGGTCTAGTTATAATTTTGTTTTGAATGCTTTATTATTTTTAGTTCTATGTAACTACTAAAAAATCTAAAAATGGTACGTTGTAAAACCCAATTATTTCAATTGAATATAGATAAATAAGATGAAAACTAGAATGTAAAGAAAATTTTAAGGAGTTTAATAGTAGCCAGAATAATAAGACATACTGGAAACAAGAAAAAACATATTAATTTTTACATGTTCGTAAAAGACAGAAGCATTCATAGAAGGGGATGTAAATTTATCTCCAAACATAAAAGGGGAGAGGATAAAGCAAATATACTGTAAATATAGAACCACAGTACTAAAGGATGGAATATTCATATTCATTTGAGATAAGCTAACAAAAAAATGTCAATTTAAAGGATGCTCAATACATATAATAAACACAAATGCATGTACAAAAATCCGATTATCTACCAACACTCTTAACGCAAAAAATTAATAGACATGTGTAAAGAAAAATGAATCAGTAACAGATAAAGGGTAAATAAAAATGCTTAACCTAAAAAACAATATGCCTGAAATCATGTTGATACTATTCCCATTTTTAAGGATGTTCTTCCCTTTTTAGAAAGAAACATGCCAATCCATTCCCTTAAACAAAAAAGAAAATAGGACTAAGAAAGGCGAACTCTAAAGGATTTTGATAAATTATAAGGAAATAAATAAGAATAAAATTTTTTTCTTTTTCTTCAACTAAGTATAAAAAACTAAGTCTATAATAGCAGTCAAGAGAGTAATTAAGTTTGAACAAGATGATCACAAAGCAATAAATTGAATATACAATAGCATAAAACTAGTTGCAAATGTCTAGCTTGATAAAGATATAAAGGAGTAATAGCTTATTATTAATTAGCTATTGAAAAAATGTAAAGAATAACATTGAATTGACAAATAAGATAATATAATCATAAGTAATAGTGGG
>CANXYI010083969.1:0-12242 GCA_948208565.1 Hura crepitans
AACTTTCACATACTCAAAACCATTTAACCATGCTCAATCACAAACTCACTTTTACATATCCTTTTTCCCATTCATAACACCTCATTCAAATATCATAACTCATATCCCCATTGTCCATTACTTATTATGATTAATTTTCATGCACATTATAAATGTAAAAATGCATATCCTTATACACAGAGATACATGAACCAACATTCACTCACACGCGCTCATATGGTCATTTCGGCCGTAAGATCCTCCGAAGCACTTAACATGCACAAACATATAAATCATTAATAAAATACATTTACATAATAATTCAATGTCATATGTATATGCATATCACAATTAACATGCCATTTGCACACTTAAATACACATAAACATATAACCATAATTCAACCTTCATCAATTTTATCATCAAAACCTCATCTCATTAATTAGATACATGCATTCAATTAATTAACATCATTTAATGCTTATCATATGCCTTTATTTGGCATTATCGCACATTAATTACATTTATTACATTAAAGGTATAATATGGAAAATTCTAAACATAATTAAAATCACCCAAATCATTTCAATTACATGTACCAAGAGAGTCAAAACACACTCATGAGATTAGCTCCTACCTTCTTCTTACCCTTGTCTAAGGTTTTGTCCACTTTCTTAACTACCTATTTTAGATTCATTTCTTAATAATTCAAAATAAATCATACGAGCATCAAAAATAAAAAATGACCATATATATCAACTCTTGGACACCCAGGGATTATGGGAAAAATGTCAAAAATCAAAAAATCTTACCAAAAAAATAATCTTATAGTTTATTGAGATATAAAATCAAGCTTTTCCTTTAAATTTTCACAAATTTAGAGATATAAATGATGTCTAAAGGCCATAAAGGTGTAGATATAGGGCTCAAACATGCAAAAATGGGCTAAAAATGAGAAATGAGATTTTTGCTTTTTGTGTTGTTGTCTACTGGTCTTTGGAGGAAGATGACACTATTCCTCTAATAACCAACATTTGACCTCTTTTATAGCTATTTTTTTTCATTTCATAGCCTTATTTTTAATACCTAAAAAACCCTAAAAATCATATGATTCAAACCTCAAAAACCTCTAAAAATCCATGCTTGAAAACCATGAAAAATTGAATAAAATGCCACTTTTCACTATACTCGATTTTCATAAAAATACTTTTCGAACTCTAAATATTCCAATTCTAGCACCAATAGGCTAATTAGAATTTTTGAGTATCAGGTTCTATTGATCCTAAGTAATTTTAAGCAAAAATAAAATATTTTATTATTCAGCTTTGCCTTAGTCACTATTCATAAGACACTACCGTAAAAACTTTCTTTGCAATTTTAACCAATCAAATGACTTTTGATTGGTTTCAAACTTTACCTAAAATTATTTTATGATTAATAATTCCATTTGGTATCTTTAACACATCTTAGGTTTTGGGAACACTATTCATCCCTAGAAAGTACAATTCATAAATGTCGAGATTTACGAGTCGCTACATCCATAACCCATTTTTCTTTCAATTTTTCCCTTAATGATTCTCCCATTTCTTCTTCAATATAAAAGTAGCCCCAAATGAAAAAAGAATTGTCTAATTAATTAATAATCAAATAATAAAGAAAAGATAAGGGAGATGAATTTGACACCATACCCTGATGGTATTACAGCTACCTCTTTGATGAATAGTCTGGGTTAAGGTAAGCAATAGAGAGGAAAATAATTATGTCCTAGCCATAAATGATGGATACTGGGCATTTTGTGTATTGACTCGTGTAGTGTTATAGCTAACACTTTAAGTATCCTACTTAAAGGGTACATTTCCAAGAATAAAACTCAAAGGAATTAATGAGAGCCTACATAAGTAGTGGAGCATGTGATTTAATTTGATGCAAAGGGAAAAACCTTACTAGGGCTTGACATGTCACAAATATTCTTAAAATAGAGGGATGCCTTTAAGAATGTAGACATAGGTGGTGCATGGCTATCATCAGCTTGTGGTATAAGGTGTTGGGTTAAGTCCTGCTAAAAGTGCAACCCTCATGTTCATGTCAGTTTTCTTTTCCTTTCAACTTCTCACTTGACTATTTATATGGAGGGAATGAATAGTCAAGATTTCATCTTAACATCTAATTAAAGGATTAAGGCCTCTAAAATTCATGCTTTTAGAGCTAAAAGTTCCCAAATTTCTCAATTAGGGGATTCCTAAAATCTTGGGTCAAAATTCCAAAGGAAACTAGGTTAACTATTTACTCGCATAATTAAGAAATTCTAAATAAATACCAATCAACCTTAGAATATTTTAAGTCCTTTACCACTAGAATATTTAGAATTTTTGTCATTTAAGATATGCTATTTTCAAGTCTATTGGGGCATATCTTGAGCCAGGCTAACTAAGATCACTATTCACTAGAGCTCAGCACAAAATGATTTATTGGTTTTGATTATTTATTTTTCTCATTTTCTTGCCCATCATAATTTTATGACTAGTACTTCTCCCTCGGCCCTTTTATAGTGTCCCAAATACTTAGGAGACATAATTCAAGCCTTGGAAAGTACTGTTTATGAAAACAAGATTCTCGAGCATTACAATCTTTCCCTTCTTAAGAAATTTTATCCTTGAAATTTACCTAATAGAAATAACTGTGGATATTCAGCTTTTATTTGTTCTTCATATTCCCATATAGCTTCTTCTACCTTATGGTGCCTCTATAGTACTTTCATTAGGGGTACAAATTTATTCCTCAACTTCTTGACTTCTCTATCTTATGTTTGCACTTGTTCTTCCTCATAAGTTAAATCAGACTACACCTAGAATTCCTCTATAGGTATCATATGAGAAGGATTAGATCTATATCACCTCAACATTGAGACATGGAATACATCATGAATCTATTGGAATTCTTATGGTAAAGCCAATCGGTAGGCCAGCAGTCCCACATGTTCTATAATCTCATAGAGACAGATGAATCTTAGGCTCAGCTATCCCTTTTTGCCAAACTAAAGCATCTTCTTCCTAGGCTATACCTTAAGGAATGATTTTTCACTAATCTCATATTTGACATCCTTCTGCTTTAGATCAGCATATGATTTTTGTTAATCAATGGTAGCTTTTAACCTTTCCCTGATAATATTGGCCTTCTCCTCAACATCTTTGACCAAATCAAGTCCTATAAGCTTGCTTTCACCCATTTCACTATAACAAAGTAGAGTTCCATATTTTTTACCATATAGGGCCTCATAAAAAGCCGTGTATATGCTAGCCTAAATGCTGTTATTATAAGCAAATTCAGTCAAAGGCAAGTACAGATCATAACTTCCTTTAAATTTAATAGTATAACTACGTAGCATATCTTTCAATAACTATATAACCCATTCAGGTTGTCTATCGATTTATTGATAAAAGGCTATGCTGAAAGTAAGGTGTGTACCTAAATCTTCTTAAAGTTTCTTCAAAAACTGAGAAGTAAACTAGGGATTTCGATAAGAAATAATAGCAAGTGGCACTTTGTGTAATCCTATAATCCCTATAATGCATAACTGTGCCAACTTTTCTAAAGAGTAGTATATTCCAATCAAAATAAAATGAGCTATCTTAGTTAACCTTTCTTGGTCATTAGTAGTCCTATAAAAAAATCCTTAATGAACTTCTCCCACTTTTATTATGGAATCACTATTGGGTGTGGCAATCCAAAAGGAACTTGATGTTTAGCCTTTACTTGTCGACATGTAAGTCATCGAGCTAAATATTCAACTACATCTCATTTCATTCCTAGCCACCAATAATAAGGTTTCAAATTGTAGTACATTTTTGTGCTCCCTAGATTTATGGCATAAGGAGCATCATGTGCTTTTATTAGGATAAAGTATAAACATCTATCTACCTTAATCTATAATTCTATGGTTTTCCCCTTTTTGACCTTACCCACTATCTGTATGAGATAATTATCTCAGGCTTGTGGTTCTTTTACTTGTTGTATCAAATTAGGTTTCACCTGTAGTTCAGCCAAAACTACATTATCCTTAGTGTATTCAATCCTGGCATTCATGGCTTTCATAGTAGCTATGAACTTTTGACTCAAGGTATCAGCTACTACATTACCTTTCCTAGATGGTAGTTGATTAAACAATCTTAATCTTTTATTAGTTTTATTCATCTTTGTTGTCTCAAATTTAGCTCATTCTGTATGGGGAGGTATTTTAAAGCTTTTATGCTTAGTGTAAATATAGCAATTTTCACCATACAAATAGTGTCTCCACACTTTTAAGGCAAAAACAATAATAACTATTTCCAAGTTATAGGTCAGATAATTCCATTCATGTGGCTTCAATTGCCTTCAGACATAAGTTACCACTTTCCCATCTTGTATCAATACAAATTTGAGCCTATTATGTGATGTATCACTATAAATCACAAAGTCCTTTCCCTACTCTGATTGAGTATGAATAGGAACTTCAATCAACATTGCTTTCAACTTATCAAAGCTTACTTGGCATTTATCATCCCACATAAATTTTATATCCTTCCATAACAATTAAGTCATTAGAGCTGTAATCATTGAAAAACCATTCACAAATCTTCAGTAATAACTAGCCAATCCCAGGAAGCTTTGAATTATATTCACATTCCTAGAAGGCTTCTACTCTAACGGTGCTTTTACTTTCCTCGAGTCAACCCTGATGCCTTCTGCTAATGTAATATGGCCCAAGAATGCTATTTCATTCAACCATAACTCACATGTACTTAACTTGGCATATAATTACTTCTCTCTTAAAGTCTATAACACTAGCCTTAAGTACTGCTTATGCTCTTCTTTGGTTTTGGAATATACTAGGATGTCATCAATAAAGACTACAACAAACTAGTCTAAATATAGCTTGAAGATCCTATTCATGAGCACCATGAAGGCTACAAGGGCATTAGTGAGCCCAAAAGGCATCACAAGGAATTCATAATGCCCATATCTAGTACAAAAGGTAGTCTTTGGAATATTATATTCCTTGATCATAAACTAATGGTACCTTAATCTCAGATTGATTTTTGAGAATACACTGGCACTTCTTAGTTGATAAAAAATGTTGTCAATCCTTAGTAATTGATATTTGTTTTTTACTGTCACATTACTCAACTGTTTATAGTGCACAGTCAGAGTGACCCATATTTCTTCTTCACAAAGATTACTGGTGTTCCCTATGATGAAGTACTTCGCTTGATGAAGCCTTTATCTAGAAATTCCTATAACTGCACATTTAACTCCTTTAACTCTATAGGTGCCATTCGGTATGGATTAATCAACATAGGGGTTGTATTAGGATACACTTTAATTTTAAAGTCAAATTCACATTTTAGGGTTAGTCCTTATAGTTCATATGGGAATACATCTAGAAACTCTAACACCACTAGTATCTAGCTAAGGCTCAACTCTTTTTTATTTGTGTTAACCATATGGGCTAAGTAGGCTTCACATTCTTTTTGGTTCAATCACCTGGCTGCCATAGTTGAGATCATATTAGGCAAAAGATTCCATTCATCCATTACTGTCACCTTGCCTCTATCTACCATCTCAAGTGTGAGTCTCTTCTATTTATAATCTACCATATCTCAATGTTTTGATAGAGAATCCATACCTAGAATGATATCAAATTCGTTGAAGGGAAGCTCAATAAGATCCACTAGAAATACATGATCCTGGACTTTTAGAGGACAGTCTCTGTATATTCAATTAACTACCACATGCTATCTAATTAGGTTACTAACCATAATGTCTATATCAATAGGTTTAGATTCTAGACCCTTATCCTATATTTATGTAGTGTAAATGTAGGAGTGGGTAAGTCATGGGTCTATCAATGCTTAAACATATGAGTCAAATAGAGAGAAAGTACCAGCTATAACCTCAACTTCCTCTCGAGCTTGAATAACATACTATTGTGCTGGTGCTCAAGCCTTTGATCTGGTCCTTTGGCTTGTGCCAGCTTTATCATTCTTGCTTTCTTTCTAGCCTCTGCTAGATATTAGAGAAGAGGCTTAAAACTAGGTAGTATCTATGGACTTCTTAGGGTAATCCCTCTGATAGTGATCTCTAGATCCATAGATGAAACAATCACTTTGTCTAACTTACCAACACACTCTTTAATACCTCATATTGCAAGTCTTGCACACTAGAGGTACACTCTGAGCTATAGACACTGGGGCACTAGTAGCCTACTGTGGTGGTTAAGGCCTAAATTAAGGTCTTTGACCTGACTGTTGAGCCTAGCTTTATCTTTAGGATTGATATGGGGCTTGGTTGTCTTTCCACCTCTTACCTATATTGAGTACTGAACCAACTTGCCCTATTTTTAAAAGGTCTTTCTCCTTTCTTTCACTATTTCTTCCATTGCATAGGCTGCTAACACTAGGGAGGAGAACTCTCAAATCTTGGAAGTAGTTATTTGCATTCTCAACTCCACATTGAGGCTCTTCTCAAACCTTTCATAGCATTCCTCCTTAATCAGAATAAACTCCTTTACATATATGCTTTAATGGGTGAAGTCCTTTTCGTACTCAGATATTGACCTCCTTCCTTGCTTTAGGTCTAAAAACTCTTATCTCTTCTTTTCTTGATTGGTCTTTAAGATATACCACTTCTTAAACTCTTAAAGGATGAAGTCCCAGGTCATATCCACCATAACTTTTCTCATCTAGGTAGTTTCCCACTAATAGAATGCTCCTTCCTTAAGGAGAGAGATGGCACATATTAGGTTTTCTTTAGTAGTGGACTGCAATTGCTGTAAGATTCTGATTGTGTGCTCTAGTAAGTACTCAGTCCTAGCTATATTATCCTCTATAGTTTTGATAAAATCTAAGGCCGTCATCTTTTCCACCCTCTCCAAGTATGTCTTCTATAATGCCATAAGCTATAGGGTAGTGGTGGAGCAGCGACAATAATAGTATGTCTCAACAAGTCAATAATCTATTATAGCAACATTGGTGAGGCTTGTGTCTATATCGAGTGTGATGTATCACTTCACACTTGAGTAGTTAAGCTTGTAGGCTCATATATGGTCATCGATGGCATGACTAGCTACCTCTTCCCCTTGTTTGGGTAAGGTAGGCTAGCTCATCTCGAGTCACTATAAAAAAATAGATAATCAACCTTAAATAGTGTAGCTTATTCAATATAGAACCCTAAGTAATGGCACTTATGTATACACCTAGGAATGCCTAAACTAGCTCTGATACCACCTAGTGTAATATCCCTTACTCGATCTTTTAAATATACTAGATAAGAGATGTTACCTTCTAAGTGGTCACCTATCCTAGTATTTCCCCGCCCAGTCTTCACTTAACTATTATAGACTCAACAACTGTATTACTATTTTCCTATTATTTTCATTCAATTACCTTCATTTTATCCCCTTTCTATTATTTTTACCTATACAACCTAAATTTACTCAGCCATGTTCATACAGACAATTTTAATAGAAATTTCAACAACATAAAGGTTGTCTAGGTGAAAAACCAAAAATTTAAACCTATAAAAGACACTTCTATAACCACTCACAATCATCTCCTAACATCTTAGACCCTTTTAGTCCTTTAACTGTATCTATCATTATTACCACATAGTTATCTCAGATATCACAATTCATTCAGCAACACACACATGTCAAAAATATCATGCATAACCTATTTTATGATTTACAAATTAGTGTGCACTACGAACTAGTGTGTAATAGTTTTACATGATCGGGCTCTAGCTCATTCTATACATGAGTACCCCTTATCTACTACTAATACAAAAGTAACAAAATATAAACCTAGAAGAAAAATGTGAGCTACACTATCAGTTGAAGCTAGACTATGATATATTTTCTTATACCTGTATATCAAAAATACCGACACACTGAGTATACACTCAATAATGAATTTAATATGATACGAACTGTGCCATGCATACATGTAGCACATATTATGTAATTCCTTTAGTCAAGCATGTTTGCCTTACCTATAATTCCAATTATGAGTTACTCGTTATAAGTATAAAATAGTTACATAGCATTAAGTCTGGTTTATTGAATTTTATGATGCCTTATAAATTAGGCCATTCAACTTTTATCCTTATGTTACCTCCATTTTAGTTAAGACATTTGATTCTAATCTTAACATTACATCGATTTACTTTTTATTATTTTTTAGGCCCATACTAGAAAGACTACACTTTAAAACATTAGATAATGGGATTCAACATGTGCAATGGCCCATATTTTTAACCTCGGTAGCTACACCTACCTATCTCCATTTGATAATAGAGATTAGTTTATGAGAATCTCCTAACACCAGAGTGGTAGTGATTAGTCCTATTGAACCTCCCAATAAAAGGGATAGCAAGGATTAGTCTTAGGGGACCTCCCAATATCCCAAGTTTTAGCGTGTGTGGATAGCAGGGATCAATATGGATAGACCTCCCAATATCCAGGGTAATACACCATGTGGACCTCTTAATACCCAATGAGTGTAGGGTTTAAAATCAGAACCTTAGTAGCTGTACTTGCCATACCATACGTACAGGAAATGATTCATATGGACCAAAGCCACTAGCAACTGCTAACTCCCTAGTTGACCAGTCGACCTATCCAGTAAGTGGTCTAACTAATATGGGCCAACTCCAATTATTATCCCATTCAATTATTTCATGCCATTAAATTCATGTTCAACTCACTTATTTTCTCATCATCGTAATGTCACTTAAAGGTGTATATATTAATGCTCATTAAACCTAGACCTATAACGCCCTAAAGTCTAACATTCAACTATCTACCTTGCTTACACCATATAGTCATATTCATTGGTCACTCAAGCTAGTACATTACCATATTATGCCACTCAGGTTTTAATTTATGTACTATCACTTTACATCCATACTTTGCTTGACATCTCATTATCACATTTCAGACACATATCACTTATTCACTATTAGTCATCCCATTATTATAATTACATGCTTCCAAGTGTAAACTCACATTAAATATCCTTAAACCTTATACACCTTATAATCATCACACTCTAGATGACCATCAAATACCAAAGCACACACACCTCATTTTTTATTAGTTTCACATCACAAGTACACTTTATGTTTAAATTCTAGCTCAATTGTCTTACATACACATGTCATAGCCTAACTTGCAGTTTGATTTCTATGAGGATAGAATTAGAATTTAAAGGAATAGTGAGGAATAAAATGGATGTACAAATCATGTAGAGTCAGTTGGTATGAACTATGAAGCAAAAAATGGTATAAGGGCAAAATGGTAATTTTGTTAAAAGGCTAGGGAAAAATGGAAAATTCATTAGTCATAGTTAAAATGAGGAGAGAAACACATGGTTGTAGAAAGGAAGTGACTTTTGGCCAAGTAATGATGAGAAAATGCAAGAAAAATGAAGTTCAGAAGTAGGCCATAGTGAATAGTGCCATGCAAGCTATGAATAGTATCCTTAGGCCAAATGGAGCTAACTTGACAAAAAAAATTGTATTTATTATAAGATGTATTGTTGTAAAATTTAAGAAGCATTTGATATCATATAGGATGTTGAAAAGTTAAAAACAAAATCCAAATTTACAGTCTACGACAAACAGTAAATTGCTTAGAGCTGAATGTAAAAATTTAGAAACGTGCTCAGATAATTCCAAAAGTGGCACATCTTTTTGGTAAAAAATTATGAGGAATCTAAAAATCATTGCGTTGGAATTTTTTTGAAGATAGGAACTATGAGAAAAAATTAATAAAATAAACTCATATTAAATGTGTACATATGTAAGGAAAATGACAAATAATTATGTAGAGAGCATTTTAAGCCCTTGGATTAAGTGGAGATGCAAAGAAATTAAGGCCATCCAAGAGGAAAGGTGGAATTATTGACATGGAAATGAGTACATTCTTTTTTTAGTTAATTACATATGGATTAATCTTAACCATTTATGTGTAAATGTTGACTTTTGATCCTAGCCATCCATTCCATATATAAAAGCCCAAATTATAATAAATTATTCACTTTAGTTTTAGCCAAGACTAGCTGTCCTAACTCCTTCATGGTTGAAATTCTTCCTCCCCCTTTTTCCATCATTTCCACACACTAATTTTACTAAATAATCTCTGAATAATACATAAAATAGCCACTCTTTTAGCCTAACATCTTAGCCTATCTAAATTTGTTGGAAAGAGATGGATTTTAGAAGATAAAAGAGTTGGAAGATTTGCAATTTTTGTGATACCAAAGTGGGTAAGTTGATCTTAAAGCAAGTAATTTTTTCAAGAGATTATTTATAGGGTGGGATATATTTATGGAATTTTATGATAAAACTTAGCATGCAATAATATTTTTGATGATTTTATGTGATGAAATCCATGATGGAATTGGTGGAGGATGAGAAGGAATGGTAATAAGGAGAGCTTAAAGATGAGAAAATAAAGCTTAAATGTACTAAAGCTTGAGAGGTATGTGTATTCTAAACTATGGTTTATATGCGTTTATGGTATATACACGGAACATGATGGAAGAATGCTGCTTTGAATGAATGAATTGTATGGATGGAAATATTATGAGATTCATGTTAGGATGTTTAGAAGTACGGGAAATAAGGAAAAAGAGGTGAAATTTAATTGGCAAAAATTTGCATTAACTATAGAATTTTGAAAAATCTTATATATGATGAATATCATTAGTATAGAGGTCATGTGTTTTATTAAGGACAAGAGTGGTTAGTAGAGTGGCCACTTAGCCTCTACACTAGGACCATTAATCTTTTAGACTAGAAAGGTTTGGAATTAAGATCTTATTTATGCATAAATAATGTGCCTTCTTTATATATTGTAATGTTTATAAATCCCGTCTCAAGCAAGCGTGCATTATATTTAAGATAGTTATGTCACCTTGTCATGCATAAGAACTAAATTGAAAATATTTAAAGTATATAACTAGTATATTCTACATCCAAAAATTAGGTTATTGATTAATTATTATTTGGTCAAACAATTACTCGTAATTCTATAGGAATTGGCGGTAATTGCCCAACTCCCATCTGTAGGAGATTGGCCTTTATTAAAATACATTTTAACATGAACTTTTATTAATGAAAACTCAAAAACATTTTTGTTTGGAAAACACCAATTAATTATGTAGAAAATCATTTGAATGTGAGATTTGGGATTAAGTGTGTAAAATAAGTTATTAACTATGTATTACAACCCCAAAATGAGTAATGAAATGGAAATAGTACAAAACAAAAGAAAATAGTCCTTAGCACAAAGTTGGTCCCGCCTATACATCGTTAACTCCATATGGACACAGTGTATCTCAAGTATATGTCCATGCAGACTATTACTTATAAGGGTTATTATGTTCGTTCGGACCTCTACTTTAGTGAGAAAAGTCATTTGCATACAACTCAAAGGAATAGGTTAACAATACCAAATAAAGATTCATAAGGATTGACAAAGAGGAAAAGAAATACATATACAAGTGTAAACTAGAAATCAAAGTCAATGTCCACACAGATTACTTGTAAAAAGGAATTCGTGCGAACTATATAATGGAATAAACATGCTTAACATAAATATATCTGTGTGAACTATGTTCCTTATGAGAAGGAGTCCGTATGGACTACATAACTGGATGAACATACGTAGCACACATATATCCATGTAGACTACATTCCTCATGAGAGGGAGTTTATGCAAACTTCAGGACAAAACAAATAAAGCAAAATAGGATCATCCATATGGACTACATTCCTTATTAGAGGGAGTCCATATAAACTACATAACACAGTACATCAACAATATACATATCGTATAACAAAATATTTACACAACATGATAACATTAGAGGATTATGTCAATATGGTAAATAGAATACATTAGAACATGATACATAAGAGAAATAGGACATTGTCATCAAAATTTAGTCTATACGGATGACACATAATGGATATATCAATAAAATAAGTCTATGCATAGGTCAACATGCTCATAGATAGGTCCGTGTGATTAACACAAAAATTATATAATAGTTATAACATAATGACAGTTAATTATACAATATAAAGTAGCTTAAAATGATGACCTACTCCTATGATCAAAGTGGGGATTACATAGAATCGCATCAATTGAGATCAATCCTTAGAGATTATAGGTCCATAAAAATATCATCAATATGTATAGTGAGAGGCCTTAGATATTTCCT
>CANXYI010083976.1:0-11569 GCA_948208565.1 Hura crepitans
ATTTAGAAGGCAATGAATTTTTAGAGCCCGTCAACATGGACAGGTTGAAGAAATATTTTTGTTAAAAAAAAATTTGTCCCCTAAGCTAAAAACCCAAATAGGGTGGTTAGGCAAAAATTAGGACTCCCTGATGAGGTGAAAACCTAACAAGCACTTTATGCAAAAGTTAGGGGATTTGAGAGAAAATGTCTAATTAAGAAAATATTTTCAAGGCTGATTGGTAATGATAGTATTATTAATAGGGAATTAATATATTTGCCAAGATTAAGCAGCTTAATTTTAGATGTAGTTGATGGCATAAATCCTTTAGTCATGATCATTGATGTGCAAATTTCCATTAAGAATGAGAAATGTCATACAAGTAACTGAATTCTAAATGCATTGTCTCTTTATAATAATAGATTGGCCATCTTCACATTTTCTTTTCAGCATTAATATCCTATTATCTCTAGCTGTACTCAAAATCCATTCTCTATAATAATCATCAGTACTAACATTGCTAGTTGCATGATTAAGCATGTTTCTCAAGACAGTACATTATATCCATAAGTTAGGAAAAGAGAGCAAAAAGTGGTGTGTTAGAGGACTACCTTGAAATCTCAAGGGTTCAGTAGGTACTCTTTGCAATAGACCAAATTGTCACAAAATCTAAAAGGGGATGTAAAAAGTGGTGTGCCTTAAACAAATTAAAGGCACATAGCCTAAGTGGTAGGAAAGAGAGAAATAGGTAATCTTCCATCAGGGACACCTCCAACGAATCTCAACAATGGTGTTAAGCCATGAAGTCTATTCTGCCCATGAATTGCATTTCTTCACAAGCCTCCTTTCACAATGATGACATGAGGCATATTTCATCCAAAGCCTTTCAGGTGGAGGAATAAGTAACTCTAATCTTTCTTATAGCTAAATTTAAATAAAAAAAAGAAAGAGCCATTAGGTTCGAAAATCCACAAAGGACTACCTAAGCAAAAGTTCGGTGAACCCGCTAGTGTGAAAACCCTTACGGGCATAATAGGCAAAAGTTAGGGAAAAATAAAGCAAAAAGGAAAAGCCTGTATAGGCTCTTTATGCACACCTATAGAAGGAGTGGGCTTCTAGTGATAAAATTGATGTCACCCCCTCTTTAGAGTATCTAAACCCTAAATGGTTTCAGCTAGAAAAACACCAAAAAGGTTACGACCAGAACATATCTCAGTCAGTAATAAAAAAGTCTTGAAATCACAAAATTTTTCCTTAAACATAACCACAAGCAAGTTACCAAGGACACATAGTAATATGCATCTAGCCTATTCCATAGAATCGAAGCTAAATTTATGAGCAAGATTCAAGATTGCTTGCAATGGAACTAGTCTAACACTCGAAACTACCCTTTGAGCCATAATAGGAGAAATGCCCAAAGCAAAAACAATGTCTATAGGATAATGATCCTCAAAAGAAGGCAAGGCTAAAGGATCATCTAGGTTAATTTCATAATTTAAAATTATAGTAAATTCATCCAAAGTTGGGGTGATCTCTTGATGATAAAAGATAAACACATCGAAGATGGGTATGTTATACAATTGCATTTAGAAAATCAAGATCCATCCTTACTTTTCTCAGATACCTAAGTGAGGAGAAGCAAGCAAGAATGGAGGAAGTCTAAGAGGCTTTGGGCTCTTAAATCTTGTATAATGTATAACTAAAGAAAGACATGATGGAGAATATGGCAAGGGGAGATGAAGAAGAGGGTATTTATAAGCCAAGCCCCCACTATTCCTTTTTCAATAAGGATTGGGAATCCTAAACATGTAAGGAAGTCTGCACGGACTTAAAAATATGCAGAACCAATGTCATAATCTATACGGACCAAATACGACACGTTCACAGCCACGCTAGTCATCAATTTGGGATCCTACTAAGGTAATGTCCATATGGATTAATACAGGCTATATTCATATGGACCTATATTCATCAAAAAGAGATTAGTCTTGATTAATCATAAAGCTCTATATTTGTTGGTAATGAAGCACTTTTTCTTGTCAAATTGTACTTAAGAACATATGTATTCAAAGAACAAAAGCTGAAATTGTTTGTGTGAAAAAGTTTAAAGTTTTAAATACATATATGTATATTAAAAAAAAAGAGAAGAAAAGAGAAGATGAGGTTGCCATCTATCTTACTCTTTAGCATCACCCTCATCCTTCATGTCTTCATTGCCAGATGAAATCACTAGCTTCTTGGCAATCTTGAAGGTTTTTACCTTCTTTTGGGCCTCATAAAGAGCAACAACCCTCCTTGATAGCTCGCTCTACAAAAAAAGTGAAGGATTAATGTATAACACACATGACATACATACATAATTGCATAAAATTGACCATTGCAGGGAAAAAGCTTACAACAAGAATTTGAGTTTCTTTAATCATGGCTCTTCTGAAGGCCTCTAGCACCTAAGCAGTCCTCTCTACTAGAGCTCTTTTGACATGACCAAGAGGAGAAGGCATAAGTGACACCTTAAATCTAAGTAGTATGAACGATCACTAGAAATTCATACCAATGGCATATTTTCTGGCTCAAAAGGAACCAGCTAGTTTTCCTCAATGCTAAGATGCACAGAAGATAGTTCCTCATCTATTCCATAGTGCATGTAGCTCAGCTTAGGAATATCAATCAACCTACCAATAACTTCATCCAATAGTGAAGGTTGACCAACAGGTGGAATAGAAATGCCACTGCATGCAAGTGGGGGTGAGAACTGAGCGCTAGAAGAACTAGGAGTAGTTCTTGACTATTTCTGCGATGATAAAGGTCCAGCATCAAAAAAGGTAGCAGGCTATAACATCACGCATGATAAAAAAAATGTTCTTCAAATATAATAAATAGAAAATAAACTAAAATACCTAAGAAGGAAAAGGTTTAGAAGTATAAGGGACTCACAGAAGCAATTGAGAAGATGCCCAAGAAAGGTAGCTCTCTTCGGTATCTTTTATCAGAGATCCTATTGGATCCTTATTGTCATACTCTGTACAAAGTTTAAGTTATCTATATACCTTCCAAATAGCATCGAGTCAGGAGGGTTCTAAGGGATATGGCATGCCTCGGGTCCCATGTGCTAGCTTATCACTCTTTTTCCCAAGAACTAGGAGTAAGTCTCAAGAGTTATCTGCAAAATATGGTGAGAGGACAATTCCCTGGCAGACCGTAGAAAATTTGGTAATTCTTTGATAGGAAACACTCACCATGCCAAGTTAAGCTATAAAGGTAAGTATTAGTTCTAATCCTTTAGATTACTAATACTGAGTTTTTTTTTCATATATGTAGGGGATACTCATATCAATCCAAGTCTTAAAATTAAGGTACTAGTGATGCTGTATTAATGAAGCTACATTCCAAAGGCTTGAGGATGGGTGGACCCTTCTGTCCATCACTAGGTAGCAGTGAGGGACATTTAGCTCATAAGGGTGAGGTAATAAATGAAGCTCATATGCCCAAACCTATAAGTAAGAATATACAAGGTCAATCACACAAAGCTACCTAGAAAGGATTGAGATAAGATACTTACCAATACACCTAATATGAAGCCCTGAATGAACCTATGGCTCTTTCTAGTGCGAACGGCCATGTCTAAGCTCCTAAACACCAATCTAAGAGAGGAATAGCACCAATTCTAGGAGCCAGTCTTATCAATCTGCTCCAAGATAGGGATAAAACTCCAACTCGCATTGCTATTAGCATTGGTAAAAAGTGTGGTGACTAGCAGGTAAAGGATAAAGTAGCAGGTGCATTGGTCCACCTCAAGCTGGTTAGTCAGACTCTCATCTACCCATCGCTCATGCAAATCAGTGCATCGAACATTCCCACCATGGTCTTATGGAACAAACCCCAACAATTCTCTCACTTCTTAAAGCCAAAGTGAAGGATAGTGGTAACAGGTGTCAAATGCAATGGCTCGCCTAGTGCATAGTGCCTTGTGATGAAAGCCCAATCAAAGGGTGTTATGGCTATCTCCCCAGATGGCATATGAAAAGTATGAGTGGTATCCATCCATTTATATAACAAAGCCCTTAGACCTTGCAAGTCCTGATGAAATCCCTGCTAATTAAATGGTCCATGAAAGTCTAGAAGCCCGTGGCTCTCACTCTGTTCTTAACTGATGTAGGCATTGCTAAGGACCAAACCAGGTACCCTTACATTTGATGCGTGTCTACAAAAGAGAGGGGGTAAAATGTAAGTATAATATATCCGTACAGACTAAAGAATTTAGAAATAAAGTCTACATAAACCAATGAAACAAGGCCATATAAGTCCGCATGGACAATGGAGGCAAACACCACATAAGTTTGCACAGACAATAAAGGCAGGCACAATACAAGTTCGCATGGACATATCACAATCACAAGCAAGTCTACATGGACTTCGTAAGCCCACCACATGCAGAGCCATGCAAAATCCCATATTCATCACACTGGAATGAATGGTCAAGAATAAGGTTTGCATGAACCAAGTTGCCCTAGACAAAATAGGTTTGCACGGACCTATCGAACTAGACGCAAGGTGTTTTGTAGAAAATGGAGCAAAATCCACACAAACTCACAATGAGAGATGTAAAGGGGGGGAAACTCACCTGAGGATAGATTTTTAAGCATGTGTGGTGTGCCAAATCCACCAAAATTAGAGTCAGGTCACCAAATGCAATGTCATCACTGAAGCAGCATTCTTTGGTTGGTTAATGGCTATGGTTAGTGTAAAATTGGCTAAAACTGGCATAAAAATGTCCTCCACTAGAGAAGGAGCATGGAATAAGCCTACGTGCTTGTCGAAATGAGGAGAACTATTGAGGTGTCTTCACCAGAGCTTGAATCACTAGAGGATAAAGAGAAAGGATCACTGATTACCTGATAAGCCATGAGAGAAGTTTCTTTAGATGAGAGAAAAGGAAGAATAGGAGACACTGAAAGATTTAACAAATAAAAAATGAGAGGGAAAACAAATAGTTATTGTCTATTGCAATATGTCTGCACAGACCTACGACAGAGACAATTATACGAACTTCAATAATAAAGGTCTGCACGGACCCAAGTTAATAATGACTACATGGATTTATATTTTTCAATAAGGCCTCCAACACTCCTTGTAAACCAAGTATGCAACATATTCAATAAGGCCCAAACACTAATTCTTATAATGTTTTATCTTTGCAGGATCAACCCCGTGTCTAATCCACTCTTTCCAGGATTGACCCTATATCTAACCCACTCTTTCTAAGATCGACCCGGCATCTAATCCACTTTTTTTTAGGATTAACCCTATGTCTATTCCACTTCACATTTGATCTTATCCCTCAGGATTAAATACACTATCTCAAGTTTAGCCTCATAAGCCAATCCACCATCCTAATTTTATCCTCATACGTTAATCCACTATTTTGGGTTCAACCTCATAAGCTAATCCACCATCTTAGGATTAGCCTCATAAGCCAATCCATAATCAATACCATAGCTTCATTAGACCATGATGTGATCTAAAGAAGTAAGCATTCACCTTCATCTTAAAGATAGGTAAATGTTTCTAATGGGTGTATTTTTGTATGCACTATTGTTTCATAGCACATACCAAAGTGGGGGTAACTATAGACACCTCACTTTTGACCCATGATGATAACCGGAGATAGGTTCTTAGGTAATAGCATAGGGGATTGTAAGTCTGCATAGACTTCTTTAGTGATGTCCTTATAAACTTATTTCTCTAGGTCTATGATAACCCATTCCTTCTTTAAAGCCTATGGCCTAATGTCTGCATAGATGAGTTGAAGCCTCGTCTATATGGACTGATACTACTTGGTCCAAAACTTGGCCTAAGGCCAATTGATTGACTAGAAAGGGTGTCCAGCCTAAGTTTTCATGGACTTGTCATTAAAAAAGCTTTCTAGAAGTAAGATTCTTCCTATTTAGGCTAGGATTCAGAATCTTATTGGGACTCTACCTCTTTTTTTTAAATGTAGGGTTAAACCTAAGCCTATAAATACATTACTTTCTGCAACTTTATAAAGACTTTTAAACTTTTGACTCTTAGAGACTTTAAGAGAGTGGCTACAATATCAATCTTCTAGCATATACATCATTGAGATTTGGTGTAAAAAGAGAGAATACAACCATTAGCCTTGCTATAAATCCTTACTTTATTAGTTTTAACACTATTGCGCCATTACTTGAGAGGTTTATTCATTCAGGTAATATTTAAGGTCCTTTTCAAACTTTAAAGTTGCTTTATATACCTATGATCTCCAAGTATTGATCATAAGTGTGGTGATTCCATGTAATCCCTACTTTAATCATAGGAGTAGGTTTGCATAATGAAGTGTTTTATAGCACATGACCAATAATTGTCACAATATATTAATTTTATTGTCATTATTTTGACCATGTGATTTTGTCTGAGTTAATGTCCGTATGGACTTATCTTGAGGAATAGGAGGCCCGCACAGAACTATATGTTAAACATATGTAATAAAATGTCCGCACGTCTTATTGTGTGATAATAGTGTCATGTTTGCTCTACTTATTATGTTTTAACATAGTCTATTTATCATGATTAGCATGTATGTGGCAAGTTACCTGATTCCTTTGCTCATTAATATGTATGTTAGTATTCTAGAATTAATATGTCTATTACTTTATTTTGTGGTCTATACAGACTTCCCTTTCATAATGATTATAGTCTGTATGAACATTACCTTTAATTTTCGGTGTTTACGTGCACCTATGTTTCGTGTCTTCTCTTGTGCATTCCTCATGTATTCTTTGTTTGGTATCATTTAACTCCTTTCTTTGAGTTGTATGCAAGTGAGCCTTCTCATTGGAGTGGAGCTCTAAATGGACATAATACTTATTTTGGGAAAGAGTCCACACAGACTAACGTTAATGCCTTTTGTAGTCCACACAGACTAAGCGATGCAAAGGCGAGGCTGTTTTGGTGCTTTATTTTATCTCTTTTGGTTTTGTATTTATTCAGCCTTTTGATTAATTTTAGGATATGATAGTTAGTTAAGTAACTTGTTTTACTCATCTAAACTCCAAAACTCATGTTAAATGGGTTTCTACATAACTAATTGGTGTTTTCTAATAAAATGGATTTAAGTCTTCATTAATCAAAAGTTATATAAAAAATGTACTTTTATAAATGCCAATCTCCTAGAGATAGGAGTTAGGTAATTACCACCAATTCTTATGGAATTATGGGTAGTTGTCAGGTCATATTACAATTAATGAATATTACACAATTTATGTTATCGTATCTTTTAAATTCTACTAATTTACTTCCTTACATGCAAATGTAATATGGATGCTTTAAATAGTGCTCGCATGCTTGCTTGATGTGGGATTGATAAACATTACAATATATAAAGAAGGCATATTATTCAGGAATAAATTAGATCTAAATTTTGAACTTTTTTGGTATAGAAGATTAGAGGTCCTAGTGTAGAGGCCAAGTGGCAACTCCACTCACCACTCTTATCCCCGATAAATATCATAATATTTATAGTTATCCATAGTATTATTTGTTGAATGTGATCACATTAGGTAATATCAAAGTAATAAAATGTAAACAATAATAGATCATTATAAACAAATTCAATATAATTTCATAAATTGATCCTAAAGAGAATGTAATTACATGTAATGTTCTAATATCCCATACAGTCTATGCAATATAGGAATAGGTGATTGGTCAACTAGGGAATTGCTAATCTTGCAGCTGTATATATGTTATGCACTTTGGTGCTTGGGGAAAGTGCTTTCCTCATACACGTTACATGGGCATAAAGTGCTATATTTGTTATTTGGACTCTTTGATGTCATATTTATAGATATCTTGTTATCTTAGTATGGATAACTATTTTAGGATATTTAAAGGCAAATGTGACCTTAGAAAAAGTATAACAATTATTAAAGATAATAAAAGTAAAACCTATATAGACAAAATATATAAATAGGTAAAAACCTAGATAGTTGTTTTCAATTTTAAGTAGGTCAAAATTTAAGGGTAAACAAATAAAATAATAGTTATTAGAGGTCTTTGGAAAAATGAACACATATATAAGTAATAAGGCTATTAAAAGAGTCATGAAGAAAATGGTTGTTAATTTAGATAAAACAAATTAAGTATATAAATATACAAAAGATGTGTAATTATATTTATATGGTGAAATATTAAGTGATCATAAATTTATACATATTTATGTCAATTTCAATTAATAGAGAAACTTGAGATAATTTAATAAGTATACGTGGAAAATGGAAATAGAAGCTCAAATTACTTAAGGTAATTATTTAATAGTTAGATCTTAAAAGTGACATATTGGGTATTTAAAAGATGTATAGAAAAATGGTAATAATATAAGGTTAGAGATATATGTAAATAAGAGAATTAAAACTTAATTTAAAATAACTAAGAAATTAAATGAAAACCTAAATAAAAATATATAACACTAAAATGCACTTAAATTTTCTAACATGTAATTTGTATATTATTATGTTGTTAATATATCTTACAATAAAAAGGATCTATAGAAATCATAATTAATAGGAAAGGTATGGCATAAGTTAAATACATGACTAGAATTGAAAGCCAAAAGTATAAAAAGGTAGTTAAAAGATTAATTAATTATGTTATTGAAAAGAATCTTCTAAGAACTTATAATTATGTATAATTAAAGGGTATACATCTTAAATAAAAAAATATGAGGTTATAGGTAAATTGAATTATTTTACAAGCTATTATGTGTTATTTGTTTTCTTTGAATATATATGTTTGCATCTAATAATTAAAGTTATTAATAACATTATTTGTTGAATGTTAGTGTAGTTAAATCGCATTAGTAATATCAAAGAAAGATAAAGTAAACTATAGTGGATCATTATAACCAAATATGCATATAATTTCATAAATTGATCTTAAAGAGAATGTAATTACATGTAATTCCCTGATATCTTATACAGTCTATATGGTCTAGGATTGGTTGACTAGTTAACCAGTTAACTATTGATTTTGTTGTTGCATATATGTTATGCACTTCAGTGCTTATTTGCCTAGCATTATAGTACATACATGTTATGCACTTTAATGCATATTTGTTACTCAAGGTAAGTGCTTTTCCTTATGCATGTTACATGGGCACACAATGACATTTTTGTTATTTGGACACTTTGGTGTCGTGTTTGTGCATGTCCTGTTATCCTAGCATGGATAACTATTCTAGGATATTTAGAGGCAAAAGTAACTTGAGAAAAATTATGACAAATAATAAAGATAATGAAAGTAAAACATACATTGATAGAACATAAAAATAGGTAAAATCATAATGTTTAAAGTGAAAGTTGAATTACATAGAATAGATGTATTATGAATAGATATAAATGAACTTATAAAGATGCTAACACGATTAATGTTTCATAATTTAAAACTTCAAATAAAGGATATCACAAGAGATACATGGATAATAATGTATGCAATTAAGTGTTATGAGTGAATCTAATTAACAATATTTATATGTATGAATAAGGAAAAAGAGTTATAGGTTATAGTCTCATGTAGCATATGTAAATAGATAAATAAGAAATTTAATGATACTATAGGATTTATTTGATAAACAAAAGTTAAAGAAGAATGTAAAGTTAAATTTTATAGAAAGAACATATAGGTAAAGAAGTTTATCAAATAAGATTCTAAACATAAGAAACTAAAATGGAAAACTCAAGAAAATGAAACATTTATTAAAGTATACATACAAATAATGGTTAACATGTGTATAAGGGACTATGAAAAGCTTAAGTAACATGAGACAAAAAGAAGTAGTAAAGAATCTAAATGTAAATAGGGACATTTATAAGGATCCACTCATTTGCCAACATGGAACTTGTATAAGAAGCACATGTATGAGTTAAACAAAAATGACATCTAAGAACAATGCATAAACATAAGAAGTCACAAAGTTAGGAAGTCATTAATAGAAATATGTAGTAAGAAAGATTGTAATGCTCGTGTTTCGAGGCTTTGAGAACAGTGCCATAGGGTTCGAGGAGTGTACTTGGGGTGCTAGGTCACTTGCTCATGGATCGAGGCAGTGGCATAGGTCGTGAAACTTTGAGGGGCCTTAACTGGATGAAAAAGGCAAACTAAAAAAATTTAGCAGAACCAATAATTCATTTTGGGTTATAAGATACCCATCGGGCCAATAAAAATTTTTTAGGCTAGGATTAACCTGAGATGAGCCTGGACAGACTCAAAAATAGTGGACCTTGAAGTTAGAAAATCAAACTGAGTCCAATGGTTAAAGAATTTTTGAAATTGGAGGTCATTTGAAAAATCTCATAATTTTTAAGGTTGGCATGCAAATTAAGGTATTTTGAAACTACCCTATCACTAGAATTTGGCCGCAAAAATTTACTAGCAAGTAGAGGGGATTAAAATAGGAATTAAAAAAACAGTGTAATTTTCAGAGGTCTAAGTGAATTTTTATGAATTTTTGAAATTTCCAAAAAAATGGGGATGGTTCGGGACTTACTAAGACAAGTGTGAGGTGACAAAATGGGGCCCACAGTAGTGCCAAGTGTCTTAGCCGAATTTCCAAGTGGCAAATAGGCTATGACAAGTGGATTTCCACTTATAAAGAAATAAGTCAATTTTTCTCCCTTCTACCTAGATGCCGACATTACTCTTAGAGTTTTCAGGCCATAAGTTCTAGTGGCTAAAATTTCCTCTCAATGTTAGGCACCACCATAAGAAAAAGAATCAGGCAAAAAGAAGTTTCCATTTGGGATAAAAAAAAAATCAAAAAGAGAGATAGACTTAGAACAGTCTAGAATTATGTATGTGAGGTGAGTTCTTAGCTATATCTCTCTCATTCCTTAGACTTTTTGGGTGATTCTTTATGCCAAATTGTAGCTAACATGTGTGTGATGGTGTGTATGAGGGAGTGGTAGTTATTGGAGGCTAGCTTGGAGGTCAAAGAAGAGGTAAAAGTTCACTATGAAAGCTAGAATTAGGCTAGCAACTTGATCATGGATGGGATTGACACCTTCAAAAAGGGATGTAAGTGAATTTACAACCTTTTTATCATGTGTATAGGTGCCTAGGCTAGTGAATTTAGGAATTGGATTGCTGGAATGGTTTTATATTAGCTTGAATTTCCCTTTGGTGATGTTGAATACCCTAAGTTTTAGTAGAATTTTGAATAGTGTTTGTGAGTAGTTGCATAATTGGCTTAAAAGTGCTTGCTAAAATTTGTTGTTAAGGTAGTTTGAATGAGTATTTTGCTACCTAAGAGGAATCTAAATTATGCTTGGCATGCTAGGATATGATTTATAGAAGTTTGGGGCATGGAATTCACCATGGAAGGTGTATTTATGCTTGTGGCCGTGAGCTACCATGGGTAGTTCTCGAGACGTTGTTTTGTGCTTTTGTTATAATGTCTTAAATTGAGATGGTATGCCCATATTTGAGTTTATGGCATGTAATTTGGATTGAATGATGTTATTTCACAAGGAATGGAAATTAAGTTTATTTATATTGAGCATCCAAGGGCTATGCATGG
>CANXYI010084046.1:0-15095 GCA_948208565.1 Hura crepitans
ATAATTATGTTGTAAATGTATAGATTTGCATGAATGCATGAGAACACATATATTATGTTGATCACACCACTAAAGTGCATCATTTTTATTTTGCAATGCATATGTTAAAGGACCAAATTAGAGTCAAAGCCTCAACATCCAAAGAAGATCAAGTGAGGCTTTTCATTTTGGTATTTTGTTATTATGTATATATTTTTATGTGATTCATGCCCTATAAAGGCACTCTTGTATAATCTAGAGGGATTAGGCCTAGTTTGGTAGTAGATGTTTTGTAATTCCTTAAAAGTGGTTTGTAAACCTATTAAACATACATAGGTGTTTTATATACTTGTATGATATCTCTTTTTATCATATGCATGATAGATGCCTGTGTATGAGTTAGATGGTCATATGGACTAAGAATATGTACAGGATGTGTTGGTAAATAAATAAATAAATAAATAAATATATATATAAGTGTTATTTTTATATAGGTTACTCTTTAGGATAGTGCCCCGAGCAGCTGTTATGCTACCGGATTTTTGACATGAGAATCCCATTAGTACACCTTGCAAAACAATTTTTTATTATTCATATTTTTATAACCTTATACATGTAAAGAAAGTTTTAAAAGCAAAGTTTTAGTTTATAATGGGTTTTAGTAAAAGTTGTATCTAGTCTGTATGTCACTCCTCATTCGGTTTCGATGCATGAATCGAGTAAGGGGTGTCATAACCCATAATCTAAGTGCTTACAACTCCCATAAAAACTAGTGAAGCAAGGTGTAGACATTAGGATTTTGAGCCTATGATGATGGCTAGAGACAAGTCCAAGCAATCAATTAAATTAGCTGGAACCCTAGTTTGCACAAACTTAATAGCCCATTGTTTGCACAAACTTCAAAGACTTAACCCTAGAAGAAATAAGCCCATAACCCATAGTCCATATTAACTTCCTTACCTAAGGTTTACATGGACCTTATTTGCATCCCATGGCTAAACAAACTTAATTATATAAAGCTTCTGGAATCTTAGAATTCCTATTTGGACTCCATCTCCTATTCTAATGAGACTTTCAATTTTCTAAATAGGAAGGCCTCTGTCAAAAGCCTATATATACACCTTTAATGATCTAATTTCAATATAGAATGATTTAGACAAGACCCCACCATAAAAGCAATTCTACTAGTCTTAAACTTGCATTAAAATAATAATTTCTTTCTAAAAACACTAACTAATTGCTTAAAAGTTTAATTTAAGTAAATTATGAGGCCTCTTACATAATCATATTTATTTTTAACTAAAGATCTCTAATGATTAATTAGACATATTAGGCAATTTAATGTAGTCCCCTTGTTAATTATAGGATTAGTTTTCTATACATTTAAATCATTTTTTGAGTTATGATAATCATAATTTTTATTTTTGGGTCTACACAGACCTCTTTTCATGAGAGTTTGTGTCTACATAGACATACACTATTTAATTATTTTAACATCATAAGTTGTTTGGTTATTCTAGTTTATTAACAATAAAGCTATGACAGATTTAAGAATATATGCTTAATTTAATGCATAATTAAATATGTGAATATTTACATGTGATTATATCATATTCTAATCACTTTTTAAAATGTGTTAATAGTGAATGATGGTCTGTACGGACCTATCAAAGATGATAATATAGTTCACACGAACCTCTGAATGGGAAGTCAAGACTAATTTTATTCCAAGTTTGTGTTATTTTGGTTCATATTTATTTTATTTACTTTATTTGTTTTAGTTGTATTAATTAGACTATATAAATTTGTTTTACACATAAAAAACAATCTCAATCAATGATTTTGTTAGATCATTAATTGTTATTTTCCCTAATAAAATTGTTTTCATTTTTTCTTAGTAAAAGTCACCATGAAAATGTATTCTAATAAAGGCCAATCTCTTAGGGATAGGAATTAGGCAGTTACCACCAATTCTTATGAAATTACAAGTAATTATTAAGTTATCACTTACTTAATGAATAGCTCATTTTATGGTTATATGATAAATTTTAATTATTGTAATTTACTTTCTTGATGTGCAAAGATGATGTATGATTTAAATTTATTCACTTGCTTCCATGATACAATATTGATAAATGTTGGAATAAAAAAGAGGTATATTGAATCTGAAAGTACCCAAATTATATACCCTCTAATATTCTAATTTTTATCAATCCCATGCATTGTATTCTTTATCAACTGTGTCCCTGTTACCTGTATGGTGTTATCCTACTAAAAATATCAATTGGTCTTAGTGTTAATACATGTGGCAGCTTTATTAAACCACCTCCTCCCTCTACAATGGTGACTCCACTGGGGGCTGAGAATTGAATCCAAAAATGCTCAAAAAATATACCTTTTAATATTCTTATTTTATCAATCCCATACATTACATTATTTATCAATTGTGTCCCTATTACCCTATATGGTGTTGTGAAATAAGAACCCCTTTTTCACTCAAATTTGCGGGGTGGCTACCATATTCATAACTCATAAGCTGCTTACATTTAGGTATATCAAATAGCGAACTAACTAGTTGCTTTACCCTTGATTGGGAAGACCCATTAAAAGGAACCCTGATTATAGGAGCCTTAAGCCTTTTAGACTAAACTAATAAGCTTATATGTTTAAGCTTAGCTACTTACCCTAGATTGTATAACCCTAAATATGTGTGATTTCATTATGAATATGTTATAAGCCTATCATATTTGAACTTATTTACAGTGGGGCCAAACACATTATGCCTTTTATCTAAGATGGGATCAGCCTAATTTCACTCTAAATGAGACTTAAATGTCATAAGTTATTGTTCTTACATGTACTTTAAATACAAGAGATCATAGGACTAAAATAGTTTTGTCCTAGATTTTGAGCCTACATATCCCCTAATGATAGTTAGGCAAGTCTATCTAGGAAGGAATGGCTAAACCACTTGTCTAAGAGTAATAAAGTTGGAAGGCTTACTATTTGTGCTTTGGAATTTAAGTTAGTTAGAATAAAATATTAGGCAATGTCACAATCTATACCAAGCATATCATTATAAGTCCATACAAAAAACTTTTCATGCTTTTTTAATACATTTTCTAAGGATTTCCTCTCTTTAGGTGATAAGTCTTGTGCTAGTAATATTTGCTTAGGATTTTAATCATCTCTAAGTTGAATTCTAATGCATTAATAGAATTAATTTTAAACATGCTCATTAAATGTTCATCAAAGAGTATAGTGCCACTAGGTAAGATGTCAAATAAGTAAGCAAAAATTAGAATTTATTTTAGTTATGTTAGAAGTAAAATTATTATCAAGCAAATCTAGAGATATAATGAAATCATATAAAAAGTTGTCTATCTAATTTTTCATCTACAAATCTCCTCGCAAAAGCAACTATATCAGACATTAAAATCTCCTCATTTTTTCATTAGTATTTTAAGGTCAAATACTCTAGCTTTAGGATCTCCTCCTTATTTTCTTTTAGCTTCTCTTGCCTTTGATTCACTATTAGATTTACTAAGATTTCAAATCCTAACTTAAATATTCCATTCATTTATACATGTTTAAGTGAGCCATTATAAAAACTACCACTACTAACAAAAAAAATCACTTAACTTATTTCCTTGCTTAGGTGGCTTGCTTCTCTTTATGCCCTAATCCTTGTCTATATGTTTGCTTTTTGAAATCTAGTCGAGCGAGAATTCCCTTGCAATTTCTTCCTAGGCCTATCCTATGAAAGAAATATAAATTCTTCATCATATTTGAGATGTGAGGAGCTATTTTTATCCTTATCTATAGGGGCTATCTAAAATCTAAAAAGTAAAGGTTGGTCAAAGTTTAAGCTAGCTATAGCGTCTCCAACAACTTAGGTTTTTATCTTTATCACTTCCTTATTTAGGGAAAATTTTATCATTTAGTGGAACATAGAGAGAACTTTACCAGGCTTATAAAATAATAGGTATGTAAGAAGTATTGCAAAAGTGACTGATATGTCAAAAATAGTGAAAGTGACTTCACTCTCTATTGGGCTAATTTTATAGAGATGGTAATGGTTCCCTTAACTAAACATTTAGTATCATTGTAAGGCCTAATTACCATTTTGAAAACCTCTAGATCCTCCTTTGTCAAACAAATGGTAGCCATAAGTTTAGAAGGTAAAGCTTTTATGGCTGAACCATCATCTACCATGATGCAAGTGGTGCATTTCTCCTTTATCTCAACCTAGAAAGGCTTATTATGATCCCTTCCTTCATTTAGAGATCCTTCTCAAAAAAAAGATCTAAAGCCTACTGTCTTATTCACAATCGAGTTAACCACCTCTTTAGATGTAGTGGTAGTCTTGGTACTCATATCTAAAACTTTTATCAATGCTTCATATGTTTTTTAAAGGCCATTAAAACATTCCATATGCTCGTATGCACTTGAGTCTTTTTAAATATTTAAAAACCATATCTTTTTCTTCTTCTTTTAGAAATGACTCCTCTTTACTGGCTGCTTTGTTCTTTTCCTTATCATTATAAAATCTCTTGCTCTTATTAATGCCCTTAATATTGAAAGCTTTATTATCGCTTATTTCATCCTAGAAGGTGGTAATGTCAATTTCCTAATCACTGTCCCAAATATTGAGTTGTATCATGGAGACCTTTTCTTCATTCACTTTTATTTTAACAAATGAGTCAATGGCATAGTATTTTTGCAAGCCTAACCCAACCATCAAGATGTTTTAGAGAGGAGAAACCTTGTTGTGGTTTGGCAAAGGATTATTCTTGGTGCTCAATTGATTATTACTTAGATTAATAAGGGTCCATTATTTATTAGGTCTTGTATTGTATGATGCAATCCAACATAATCATCCATATCATGCCCTTTATCTAGGTGGAACTTGCAATAGGCATTTGTGTTCTAGTTAGATGGGAAAGGATTTGCTTGTGGTCTATTAGCTAAATGTGTGACAAGGCCTTTCGCCTTAAGTTCTTCTAAAACCTTGGATAATGGCTTAACTAGGTTAGAGAACTTATGGTTCCTAATAGCACAGATGTCTATGGATTTCTAGTTAAAGGACCCTAAACTAGAGTTGCTCTTCTATGTTTATTTTTTCCTACTTTCTATATCTTTAACCCTTAAAGCAACATCATACACTTCAAGGAATGCCTTTAATAGAAGATATTGGAGCTTTTTAGAGATGGAGAAGAGTGTGTTCTCAACTACTATCCTTACTTGGTCTTTTTCTAAGGCCAATACCTCTCTAAGCTACCTTATTCCTTTATCTCAAGAGAAAGTCTGCAAAGCTTTTATTGGATTTTTGCTTGATAAGTTCCAAATCATAAAGGGAGATCTAGATATTGGCGTTAAAAGCATATTATTTCATGAATACTCTAACTAACTTACTCCAATTCTAAGTGGTGTACTCATCTAGCTTATGGAACCATTTGATAGGTGGTCATTTCGATGATAGGACAAATAAATTAGTGCTCTACTTCTCACTTAGTCCAGTGGTACCCATAATGGTAGCATATTGCCTATTGTGCATTTTAGGGTCTCTTTTTCCATTAAATTTAGCTAATTCAAGCATTTTAAATTTATCTAGAACTCCTTCCTCTCGAAATATAGCGAAAGACTTCAAGTTTTCCAAAATAGAATTCTTATGGCCATTCTTTTTAGCTCATTTATTTCTTTTTTCACTACAGTAGTAACATCTTGTCATGTAGCCCTAACTTCTTAATCTCTTTTTTGATTAGCATAATCCTTAATGTCTTTAAAATTGTCTTACTCTTTAGCTACCATCTTTCTTTTATTTGTACTAGTTTACCTTTACTTATACTTAAACTATTTTCAATGGTAGTAAACCGAGCATTCATATTTTTTTCAAGCATCTTGGTGTGGGCTTCAGGAACTTAGGCTTACAAATACTTCAAATCATTGCTAATTAATATAGTGTTAGGTGGGCTAGATATGGTAACAAGTGTGTTTATGATCAATTGCCCACTCTTATCCCTAGTTCAAATAGGTTAAAAACCTACTATAACTTCATTATGTTCTTTCTTTTAGAAAACTTATAGCCTAAGTTATAACTATATGTTATGCATGAGTGATTTAGCACAATACAAAAAATCATTCCAAGCTTATTACTCCCTCTCAAGATATAAGCAGAATTCTATCTTAAGTTGCACTTTAATTCATACATTAATTGGGATATATGAATTCTACTGAAACTAGATTTCCTATGGGATTCGAACTTTTGTTAGTTAAATCAATTTGAAGTAGCTTATAACCTTTCCTCTATTTAAAAGAGGGATTTCCAACTTTCCTAAGAATTCTTAAAAGGTTATAAATAGACTTCTAATTGGACTTAACTAACTAAATTCAAATTAATCACAACAACGGGGATCTAAGGAAAAGATATAGGCTTTATCCTATATGAAGTTCAAGTTAGACTCGACAAAAGATGCCCATACACATTAGAGCTAAGCCATATAAGCTACATTTCATGGTGCCTTTAAAGGTAGACTCATACAATTTTAAAGTGTAATATAAGTCCCAACACATGGATTAACATATGAGTTTCAAGTGCTAACCATAGTTTAAGAAGTGTGATATTACTTCTCTCTAGTGGAGTCATCACTACGAGCAGAATAAGATCACAATAAAAGTAACGAGCCACCACTTGGTGTAGATCGAGAATTAATGAGATTGGCATAAGTGTTTCAACATAAGATAGGGATTAAGTTATTAATCCTTAAAGAACTAGGTTGTGGCACTTATTAATAGTAATACATAGTTGTTCTCCTATTACTCGATAAAACCATGATTTTCTAATGTAATGCAATATTCCCAAGATATAAGATTCATATCATACATAAAAGTAATATAATAATAACCAAAAATACATAAAAATTCATATTCATAATATGAAGTTTTTATCAATGTAACTATTTCAATATGTATCATAATCTTTATGTAATTACACCATCACTTATATGAAATGTAATAAACATGATTGCAAGTTGAAAATATGGATTTAACAACTATCATCACATGAAATCATGTGAAGAGAATCATAATTATGTTCATGATATTAGCTTTCGAATAACCAAGATATACAATTATATTTTGTCGGAAAATAAGATTTTAAATGAAATCTATCATATTAAACTAATGAAAACATGATTTTATGATGAATAATGAAGATTCTAATCCTTATAACTTACCAATATTGATGCTTCAAGCAGACGAATGATTTTGGGAAGGAAGAACACTGAACATGTGCAAAAATTCCTCCCAAAACTCCCACGAATAGAACTAGTGCTTTGTGACATCCCTTACTCAATCTGCCTTCAGACCTAAATAAGAGATATCACATTGCCATTTTATCTTCTTAAAACCCCTTTTTTATCATGACTCTACTTTAATTCATCAATTACTCTCATGAGTTTGATTTAACCCAATTTGATATTTCTTTATGGGATAATAGGAATTAGACTTAAGCCGATGATTTAAGAACTCAAAACTATAATCATAATTTAATTTGAGATTTTATAAAATCCTTTTTAACAAAAATTTAGTAGCATAACAGTTGTCCAAGGAAAAAACCAAAAATTTTAATCTGTATAAAAGCACTTCTATAATCATCTCGCGTTCAACACACATCTTTAAATCCTAATGATCCTTTATAGACTTGTCTAATCAAATATCGAGTAATCTCACATTTCCATCACATCATCAACATGCTTCTATAATAAACACTCCACAACATTTCTTAAATTCACATATTACAATATAGTATATTTATGCTAAATATATCTCATTTTAGGACGTATGCCAACTGAATACTATTTCGCATTTTTTATGTCTTACATTATAGCTAACCTATACATGAGTACATGAACTAACTATTTCATCACTTATTACATATATACTTAGATGTTTAAAGGCAACTAATCTTTCAAAGAAGAACTCCTTTGTTTACCTTGCCACTTGCTAAGGCTACACCTATTGTTCTATGATTGCAACCTATACATTAAAAAATCAAAATGCTAAGCATACGCTTAGTGGTGTGTCTATTGAAATATATATACGGATTATACATATACAAGTGTACAATACATTCATTATGAAAACTTATAAGATTATAAGCCTAGCATTATTAGTTTAAATTTAATTCTTTAACATTACTTATAAGTTACATCTTTGATTTTACATAAATGCAAAACTATAAAGATTATGACAATTATAAGCATCATAATAACATAACCATACCATAAATATTCTTATTAGTTTACTTAACATTTTTAATTTATTACATAAGTCATTAATTCACAATATTCTCTTTTATTATATTTATTCAGTTCCACAGCTCTTACTATAATCTTTATCCCTAAATTCATACTTTATGTGTATCTTACATAACAATTAGGAACTCTTGTTAAAATGAATATTCATTGGTAACGACCTATATTACATAAATACCACATATAATTCATATTCATTGTAATTATATTTTATATCTAATTCACTTATGATTCAAATTCCATTATGATTTAAATTCCATTTTGTTACTCATTTTGATTATTAAAATCAGTAATTACATCAGACATCCTTGTTTTAAGTTTTTTAGTTCTTTGGCCTATATTCGAGAGATCCGACCCCAAAATACCAGATAATGGGATCAAATTATGTGTAAAGGCCTGTATTTTGGACCCCGACACACTAATCAAGCCTTCAAAGACCTCCCAATAGTAGGGATTAGCACTTAGGAACTTTTTAGTAACAAGGATAGTTTTAAGAACCTCCTAATATTGAAATAGTAGGGATAACCCTCACAGACTTTCCAATACCGGGATAGCATAGATTAGCCCTCATGGACCTCCTAATGTCCCAAAGAGTGTAGATAGTAAGGATCAACTCTAATGGACCTCCCAATATCCAAAGAGTGTGGATAATAGGGATCTGCCCTCATGGATCTCCTAATATCTAAAGGTGGGCAGGGTTCACATTGAGAACCTCAGTGGTTGCATCTGCCATAAAATAGGCAGTGATTCTCTTGAACTAATGCCATGAGTAGTTGCTAACTCTCTAGTTAACTGGTTAACCTATCTAATAGGTTATCTAACTCATATAGGCCTTATTTTCTTTTTACTACCACATTGTCATATTATTACCTAGTGTTCCTATCTTTAAGTCCATATTCCTTTAATCTTTATAACTCATCTTACTATGACATAGAGTCAATGACTCAAACATAATAATTCGCTTTATTTCACAATCACATCACATTATCCCCCTCATAAGATTTTATCCAATCATTAATCAATATTTCTCATACTTTGATTATATAATTCAATTCCTTATTCATATCCAAATTTGACCTTTTCACTAAAGATCCTTTCACAACATACCTACCTCTCACAATGTTAATTTTCCAATTTACTTTCTATTTTGTGTTCCATTCCATGTAAAGCATATCCACACTTACCCTTAGTCATAGGTTCCTTATTACTTAGCTTATAATTAATATGTCATTCAATCACGCATAATTATGATCATTATCATTCAATTAGTATTATTGATAATTTAACTATTTAATTGTAATTATACATCTTATTATATATATCTAACTCAAATTCACATAATACTAATCTCATACCATTTACCCAACCTAATATGACATATAGAAATTGCATTTATCATTAATTTCTTTACTCAATGGCATTCATGACATGTACTTAAGATTATTTATGGATCAATTCCCCTTTTTCTCATTCCTACACCTTTATAACCCTAAGATAAGCCATTCGATCATAACATCTAGACCAAAGTTTTATCATGCACATACACCTTGTTTGTCCTTAATCTCTTAATTCCATTAGGTTTATAACATAATAATATGCTCCTATATACATTAATCACCTATAACCACTCTCGTACACCCTCACATACATACATCCCCACTTAAACTCATTTAATAATTTATCCATCTTTACTTTTGTTTAATTACATTATTCATGCATACACATTCACCGTACTTCTATACATATATACACACCTCAAAATGATCAATTACATGGAATTTAATGTATTTCCTTTCAAGTTTATCCATATAAGTAGCTTGAATGCTTAGTCTATTACACCCATATTTCCTTTATTTCCTTTTTGCTTAGGTTTCGGTCATAATGGTATCAACCCTCTTACACACTCTTTCTCTGTATTACTCCTTTCTAACATGCCCAATTATATGTTTAAAGTTATACACACACAAAAGCAAGCTTAAGCTAACACATTCATACACATGCACCTATTTGGCCAAGTACACATTTAAGCCCTTTCTTGCCATTTCCAATCTTCCTCCTATCCTAACCTCTTCTAGCCATTCCTTTTAGCATGTTTACATTACATTTACCCATCAAACTATATTATATATCATTTCAAATGTCACATGTACAATATATATATAAGTAACCTTGAGGAAATCAACATTGTTCATTATGCTCATCATTAATTTCATCTACTTCATACATCACACTATGTAAAATACCTCCTAAGTGCACACATGCCTTTCCCCACACCTTTTGGCCATTAGGCCTTAATCCTTATAACTACTATATCTCATTATACTTATACCATATACACTATATACATATATGCTTAAACTTATGAATTCACCTTTTATCAATACATTTATCATTAAACTCACTCATCTCATACATTTTATTAGGTATAACATATCTTAAATTCATATGCACTCCCATATACCATCCTAACCATAACTTTTCATCCTAATTTATGCATTAACCATCTTTTAACCATCTATTTAAATCATACCAATTAACCAACTCATCATTCATAAGCTCACTTACATAAATTCATCATACCACATAATAATACACATACTTTAATTACTCAATTCAAAAATATATGCATATATTTCAAAGAACACACTTACCTAAATGTCTCTTAGCTTTAATTTAGCCTCTACACACCATTATTTCATCAATTTCATCAAACTTCCACCATTTCCTCATAAACCTCAAAGTGGCACTATTCATCAAGTCTTGAATTCCTCTATTCTAGGCCTCCTTTTACATTTCTCTCACTAAAATAGCTGTTATGAGGATATAGAGGTTAATTTAGAGTGTTTAGTTAGTGGAGATATGTCTAACCTTGTGTGTATGAAAGAAGAAAAAAGAAGGGAGGAGAGAGCTTTTTCATACCGTCAACTATTGCTATAATTAGGGAGAAGAAGTGAGTTTTATTTTAAATAAAATTGCATTTTTTTCTCAGGAGAGAGTGGTTAAATAGTGAACAAGTGTCTCATCCAAAGGCAAAGGTAAATTCTCCACTTTTCCTTCTTTAAAAATTAATTCTATGTTCTTGGTATGTCATTTTAATTCCAAATTTATGCCATTAATTAGATAAGTTCATAATATAAATATCTTGAGAAAATCAAAATTTAATTCCAAGGATAACTATTTAAATTGAGCTAATACGTTCTACATTAATTCTGCTAAATAACTTTTCTACCTTAGAAAATTTCAAATCCCATACCATTAGCTTAGTTGGAATTTTTTACCATCAAGTCATATTATATTTAGTATATTTTTAGCAATTTCAAAATATTTTTTCATTCAACTTTAATTAAGTTACTATTTATGGGACACTGCTATGGAAACTTTCCTTGCATTTTCAATTTCCTTAATGACTCTAGTTCCTTTTGAAATTTAACCCAAAAATTATTTTAGATTATTTGCTACCATTCAATTTACTTAACTCGACTTTGAGCCTCGAAAAGTACTATTCACCTTCTTTGGTAGACACCATTCACCCTCTACTTCTCATAGTTTGTTAACCATTCAAAAGACCTTATTTCATTTCCAAATTTTAACTTCAACCTATCCTCAACACATACTTTTAAATAGTAAGAAAATCTCAATCTTACCTTTGAGGTTTCAACTCCAAACTCCAAGGGGTATTGTTCACCCACTAGGGAGCACTGGTCATATGTCAGAGTTTTTTGGGTGTTACATGGTCTCACGTTATTCCTAAACTCTTTAACTCTTCATAACATTCTAATTTTATGGTCTCATATATTGAAGCTCTTAAGATCTGATCAAAATCTCTAAAGAAAAACTATCTCTTGAATATTATGTGTACTGTGTGTCCTAGATTATGGAGAAAAAAAAGCTACTTATAGGATTTAATTCAAGTTATTTAAATCATTTCCAACTCTAAATAGGGTGCTAATGTAGATTAAAAGGTTGGTGACATGTAACTAGAAAGAAAGTGTAGTTATCGAACTCTACTAGTTTGATTAGAATAGAATTTAGACTCTTTTGTTGAGTTTTAGAAAGAACAGTTACATGACTATAGGAACCATCACACAATGGTTTCCTTGGTTTAAGAGATGGTTATGCTATTTTAAGCTAAATGAGGGCCTATTCAACTCTCTTCCTTGATTTTCTCTCTCATGTTCACCTTTAAAAATCATTTCTATATCTATACATGTTCCTCAGCTATTCTAAACTCATCTTTGACTTTTTTCTCACTCTAGTGGTAAAATGACCATTTTACCTGGAAGTGAATTCCTACTTTTTTAATGTTCTTTCATCACAAAAGGTTAATCTACTTGAGTTATTTGTTTAATTTTCATTATCGGGCACTTTAAAAATTAGGAATTAAAAAGCCAATGCTTACAGTAGGGTAACCATTTTATTTTCTTTGTAGTAGCAATAGTAGTAACCTCTATCTTGTAAAATAAAACTATTAGATGTTCATGATAAAAAGTTAAAAGAAAGTAAAATTCTAAGTTATACATTTATGATTTTAAAAATTATTTTGTTACATTGTATATGTTTTTATATTTATTGCTTTTTATTATACAAATAAAGTAAAAGTTTTAAGATCTTTTATCAAAATCATATAAAAATAATGGATCTGAAAGATTCAAAATTGATTGAAAATAGGAAAAGTAGTAGGGTTTTGATGTTTACTATTATCAATAAAGCAACAATTCTTTTTCTTCAACTCTTCTCACTAGGTTGTTGCAAACCATAGTGATCCTCACTGGGACCACATCTAAGGTATTTACACAAAAAGCTTGAGGAGAGAGACAATATAAATCTCTAGAGGCTAGTAAGAGATTCATGTGGATAAAGAAGAAGGGGAGAATTATATGTAAGAGGGTATGCATTTTTGTGGTGGCTATTTTATGCTCTTAAGTTGTGTATTTATTGTGGCTGATCACTAAAAGTTTACCTATATTTTTTAAAACCCTCCTAGGTCAGATTAATAACTCATAAAACTTAACTTAGATTAGCCCTTAGAAGCCCACAAATTAGGCTCCCTAATAGGCCTATTTGCATAAGCCTAGAAAATGGCTTATGCGTATACACACACTTGCCTACTTAGGCTAAATTTGTAATGCCCATAAATTGAGATTTCATGAATAGTACCTTCGAGGCTTAAATACTATTCTTGGGAAGCCAAGATAACTTTGTAAGGCCAGTGAAGGTGAGTACTAGTTATAAAACTTTAACAGGCTAGAAAATGAGGAAAATGGATTAATTTAAAATTTTAGCAGAACTAATAATTCATTTCAAGCAGCAAAATTAGTGAATAGTAATCTTAAATGAGGTTGGGCCAAGAATGACCTAGGATATGATCAGACAGACTTGAAAATAGCACACCCTAAAGGTTAAAAATTTCATTAAGTTCTTTGATGAAGGAATTTTAATTTTTTGAGATCATTTGATATTTTTTCGAAATTTCTTGTTATAGCGAGTGAATAGTACACCCACTTGCCATTAGAGTTTGAACTTGCAATTTTACAAGGCCATAAATAGGCCCAATCAAGGATTTTTAGAATAAAAATGACTATTTTTAGAAGTCTAAAATAATTTTTAAAATTTCCCAAATTTTAAGTTCAAATATGATTTTTCTAGACCATTAGATTACCACATGGCATGATCTAACACATCCACCACTAATACATAAAGGTTCCCCACATATGTACATCATTTCACATGTGTGAGTAAGTCATCTTCAACCCTAAGAGAACCTTAGAAGCTGATGCCATTTCAAGCAAGTTCTTCTATTTTCACTTCAAACCCACCTCTAAACATAACTAAATCTTGCATATCTTATATAGATCAAAGACTTTATAATCTCTAGATCTCAAATCTAGCCTTAAAATCACCTAAAAAGCTCACTTTTAAAAGATTGGTGTATGTTTGTATTCCTTTTATTTTCCTTGGACTGATCAAATTGAAGTAGCCTAAGACTCAATTTAAGCCTTACTCCTCGAGTCTCTAAAGGTGAGAAGGAAGCTAAAGGAATCTAAGGCCACTCCTTTTTTTATTAGCCTAGGAGGTGCTAGTTGGGCACCACAAGGTAGGAGTCACCACCCAACAGAGTTGGGAAATACCTTATAGGGCTAAAACTAGGGTGGTTTGAAACTTTACTTTTATTTATACCTCAAATTAATATAAAAATTCATTTTGAATCTATGATACTATTCATTTTCTCAAGTGATGCTTTACAATTATAGTAAATCATACATCATGTAGAAAAAGTTACAGAATATATTTACTAAAAAATAAATAGGTGCTTGGAATCGAAATAACATACATGAAATTGAGCAATTGATTATCTCGAGAACTTTGGTTCTTGTATGCCAATTTTGGAAAATAGATTTTATTATAGTGACCTTTTATTAAAATCAGATGATTGGTTTGAGAACTTTGGTTCTCGTATGCTAATTTGAAAAAATGAATTTTATTATTGTGACTTTTATTTAAAAGAATGGCTTGAGAACTTTGGTTCCTAAATGTCAATTTAGGAGAATGAATTTTATTGTTGTAATTTTTATTAAGAAAAAATCGGAATTTATTTTATAAGCAAAACACCAATTTATTGGGTAAAAATATGATTTTGATTATTATTTCTTTTTAACATGTAAAATCATTTTTCTACCTAATTCAATATTCATGGAATATTTTAGGATTAGAATTGTAAGTATCATGCACAAATTGGGTAATGGATTTAATTTAAGAACTTTGGTTCTCACATGTTAATTTTTAGAAAATGATTTTATTGTG